>JAOEHX010011379.1:9368-19710 GCA_025448015.1 Bolborhynchus lineola
CAAACATCACTAAGCCATAACTAAAAACATTGGTGTTATCAGCACTGCTCCCAGGCCGAAAGTCAAAAACACAGCGCCGCACCAGCTACCAAGAAGGAGAAAAATGACTGCTACTGCTGAACCCATCACACACAGTCATGAGATTCTGATCCTTCCTTTGCTTTCCAGCATAACAGAACACCAGTCAGCAAAGGCTTTCAGAGGCTGTTTAAGCCTTTGAATAATTGGTGGCTTCAGGAATTTTAAGATAGCTTAGCACTAACCACTGCTCTCACAGCATATAAAACACAAGAGGTTTCAATCTGCTGGGCAATGTTTCATCTTCAAACACTTAAGGATTCACCCACCTCAGTCAACCCCATTCACAACCTGGAATTTCAGAGGTGACCGCATTTGTGGCTGCCTTTGTTGGCTCCCTACAAATACAGGCAGAAAGTGTTGGTCTGAAAAAAGTAGGCCATGTTTCCAAGGTTGCTGACAGAGATTCCCAGATCAGAATACAGCTTCCAGAAGCTTTGCTTTCCAGAAAGGGAGCAGCTCAGAGAGGGTGGCCACTTGATAGAACTGCTCAGAAAGTAAAACCGTTGTGATTTTTTTTCCCATATAAGTATGTGTATATATCCACATTCTAGAAGAGTACCTATATTATAGAAGAGGGGCGTTTGGTATTATTTGTGGAATAAAAGAGTATTATTTATTACTTGTGAACCAGAGAATTCCAGTATCTTCAGATACTGGACAACAGCCCAATTCCTCAGTTTCACTACAACAGACCTGTTGTCTGAGAGCTCATTACAAACTTCATTATTACTCAGTGGACTTACTCAGAGGTGTCAGTCATTCAGCTGAGGTGTAGACACAACTCCCAGTGTTAGAAGTAACTCATAGTTCATTCCTCTCTCACCTCCAAGCTGCCTGAAGTGAAGCAAGAGCAGCCTACAGGCAAACTCACATTTACCCACCTATCTGCCTGTTTGGGTGGGCTTCAGCACACTATGTGATATTATATTTGCCCATGCCAATGTTGAAAAACTACATGTTTATGCAGAAAGCAACCAGCCAATAATCCATATTCATCCCTTTTACTTCTTTTGGACGAGTTCAACTTGTTAGAAAACGGCTTTTAGCTGTGATAAGCAGAGGAAATGGAAAAAGCCCAGCTCTGCCTTTATCTGAGACTCACTTGTCTCAATTGTTTTGGATAGCAGCTTGGTTGGCATTTTCAGCTATAGCAGGTTTAGACTCAACTTGAGTGGGATTCAAGATGAGAACAGCTCGTAGAAATGAGTGGTCAGATAAAAAGATTTCTCTGGAGAGTCTCCAGTACTGCCAGCTATGCAAACTGAACTCTGGCACTAAATCCAGAAAAATAGTTGGCTTGGATTTGTCATGTTTCCTCAGTACTATAGGAAGCATATAACTGTAGCAAGTACCATTATTATCTCTGCTTTAAATAGATCATCTAGCCAAGCCTAGTTTTGTCTACAGCGATAAATGACAGCTCAAAATGTATGTTCATACACCAACTTTGGCAAGGACATCTGTGTTAGAGGTAGAGAATCCTAAGTCATATCATACATATGCTGCTGAGCAATGCCAGCACCAGCACTCAGCTGGTTCCAAAGCTAATGAAGTTATGACATTAGACTATCGGCCACTCCTCAGGTCTTCCCAGATAAAGTCTTTTTGCACATTGAGGCTGATGCTAAAATTGTTTCATTTTCTTAAGACCCATTGCTATATCTAATACTGTTTCTGCTCATTTTCCCCTCATACGTACATCCTCACACAGCCTCCTTTCAGATCCCCTTCAAAACACAGTTGGCAACATAGAAAGTGGCTTATTCCTTATTCAGTCAGAATAGGGGGTCTACTTGGTAAACAGCATAGCAACTAGCCTCTGGTTTGAACTTTTCTGGCAGTTCCAGTGATTTCTCAAACAGGGAATGTCGTGCAATGTATTCACATAACACTGACATTAAGGGATGATTAATATACTGCCTATTATAAAAAACAGATAGATGTTGTTGTCCCTTTTGCTGCTTTGAACATCTTATGTATGCTGTCCTGCAACCATGAGCTTTGTTATTTTAAGACAAGGGCTATAGTACTACAGAAGACAAATTTTCAAGGTAACTTAGGCTAAAATGGCCCATTCCATTGTGATTGGAACATGTGGCTCTTCCAGCCTGTTGAGCACACCAAGCTTTTTTTAAGTAGCAGAAACAACATGGAAACAGCAGCAGAATAGGCAGTTAGATGAATAAGTAAATGCATTAAGTGCTGTCTGCATGACAGCACAGATGAGTGTGAAATGATATTTTCAAAAGGGCACTGAAGTGTTCATGCACAGCGCTAGAGAGCAATATTGCTGTGCTGCCACTACTGGACCATCACTGTGGCCTGAAGATGAGCTGGGAAGATGGGAACACAAAGCCATCCTCCCTTAACACTCAATATTAGCACAATCAATATTATTTTATTAAGAGACATGCCTGGAAACTATGGAAAACAAAAAAAAACTAGAATAGAGGCACAATTTCCAGCCCTTAAACCACACATTCCAAAATACATGTTTAAAATAGGCAGTTCCTGCCCACACAAATCCAGCTCCATGGTTGAGGACACAAGGAAGTTGGCAGTTTTCAGTTCAGTCTACTGTAACTCAGGGTATGTATCTAAGTGGATTTTGAGATTATTTATGTAGAGGTTTGAGTCAAACACTCTCTCCCGAAGTTTAAATGTGAAGAACTGAATGTCAGCTTAGCTAGTAGCTCTTTGCATGGCACTAGTAGCACAAAAAGGGATCTCCTCAATAATCTTTCCCAGAATCATGCAGAAAGACTGAATCTATCATTAAACCTCAAAAGGTTCTTGGTTTCAACGTGTACATGGTAGCAATACGTCAATAAATTCAGACTTTTACCAAGGTTTTCAATTCACAAAAAAAAAAATACACCAGGAAAGTGATTTCAGATGGCAAAACGTTCCCATCACCTTTGCAACAGCACAGTCATAGCCAACATTTTAATCCATGCTAAAGCCTCAATACACAGAGAAAGGCTCATGAGTAGGTTCTGGGGATGCTCTGCTGTTCTGGCACTGCAGAGCTGTAAATACAGCATCATTAAAGCATCTCTTCATTAATGGAGAAGACAGGCAAAATACACTAGTAAACTTCTTATTAAAAATATCAAACCTTTCTAATAATACAAATATTCATAATATAAAAAGTATTCAGGGACAAATGATTAGACAGGCAGTTGAAGCAACTATAGAACTGATCTGGTTCTAGACAAATCACTGTTATCGATTATAGAAAAAACCAATAGAATCAACTTCTGGATGTAGCAGCTGGGCAACCATAATTTCTACTACAGCATCTGGCTGGAATGTTCTATTTCAGTAAGCACCATCTTATTTAGGATCCTGAGTCTTACTTTACTAGACTGAATTAGGCCCCGGCGGTAGGGGCAGATACCTAAACACCTTCAAGATGGCAAGGATTATGGTTGAATTGTGTCTGATCTAGCTTAAGCTTCAGGAAATGTTAAACATAAATGTAGCAAAAAGCTTACTCTTAAGTATGGTGCACATCTCATAAAACTTAACAACTCCACTTACAAACTCAATTCCTATCAGAATTTAGTGCACCAATATTCCCAAAAACTCCAGAAAGCATGAGAGGATGAGCCTCACGGAAGCGGACGCTGGAGGGTCTGCAGCTTGACTTCTTTCCCACTGGCATCACAGATATAGCTGTATACTTCCACGTACCCAGGTGCAGCCTTCCCTAAGTAAGGACAAAACACAAGATAACAAAAGTTGATCAATTCTTCCCTAATGGGACCTTTCAGCTGCTAGTAAGCAATATCTCGCAGCACTTCAAATGCATTATAGCAGATGCAAACCATGAGTGAAAATAACATTTAACACCTATAAGCAAAAGAAACCAAGACTGTTTCCATTTACTGGCTCCTGCTACACTCTCCAGTATGAGCTGGCTTTTCACCTCATATGTTGCTGACCATCAGAGTTCGAAGATAATTTAGAGCTCCTTAGTTCATAATAAGCTCAGTGAGATGTGAAATGAGTCAAGATTCATCAGCTGCTTGCCAAGGAACCCTTCATCAGCCTCTCAACTGTTTTTCTATATGTATGTGTATTTGGCTTGCAGCAAAATAGGTCATGTTTAGTAGAAGGCATGTTCTGAAATAGTTTGTGTCAAGTCAGATGTTCCATGAATTTCCATCCAAGATGGAGTTCCCATACTGCTGCCTACTTTGAATAGGAACTCAGCAAGGAGACAGACATGTTTACTGTAGATAAGGGTTTTCAGAAAGTGCTGGCTAGATGGGAGAGCAGCACTTCCATACCACCAGCCCTCCCCTCCGCACAGGAGGGGTACAAAAGCCACATTGAAACTCCTTAAATTCTACTAAAGTAACTGAGGCTGGTCTTTTTGTTAGACAGTACTGAGGGACTAGACTGACCTCAGCCCTACCAGAAACATAAGGTGTCAAAAATTTAATGCCCCTTGACATCTGCAGGTTTCACAGTTTCTTTCAAGCCCCATTCTCCATTTGGGCACAGTCTGGAACATGGTGCACAAGAAAATGGAAGGTCCGAGACACTGACTGTGTCCTCCACCTGTGGGTTAGACAGGGAGTGGTGGCAGAATTTCTCCCCTTGGGCATCCACACAAATGCAGCCACATCACTGTCTGCAGCACAGGGAGGAAATTACTGGAGCCTCCAAACTGAGACATGGGGCATTTCTGCATGGTCTACAGTGGCAGAGCTTTCACAAGAGTCAATTATTCATCCTGTGTATTTAAAGACTTGGTAAATAACTAGTCAGGGGATGGGGTTTTCAAATGTACTAATGATATTTTCATCAAAAGACCCTTTTCACAGAAATAGACTAAGGAGAAAATATTTATTCAGAGTGTGTTTCATGGAAGCTCCAGTGGCTGGTGTTTTATGGTAAATGATTACAGTGTTCTGGGGACAAACATACCTGCCAGGCCAGACTTAGTCCTCTTCTTGAACAAGCACAGGTGGAAGAGAAATAAGTTGTACCTTGTCTAGTCTACTAACGGGATTTTCCCTCTCCAGTCTGCTTGAGAATAGCGCTTTAGTGCACAGATCATACACTGAAGCATAGCATTGTCCTCATCATCATGCCTCTTCTTTCTCCAGCTGTCACTGAAACTAGCCAAAGGAACAGATTGGGGTCACTTCCACTCCTTCCAGGCTTTCTGGGATGCTCAGTAACAAACATTCAGCTCCCCTTTTGGAGGAGCAACTTGCAGAAGAACCTGCAGACACATCTATCTGCCCCTTTTATGTGGTTTCATATTCTATTCCCCAACAGAAGTACCTCTTACCAACATAAACAAGAACGGTTTCCAAAAAAAGGAGAATAAGGTTGTCTATGTAGCAGGAGGCCGTAACTTTTCTTCTCTACAGAAGGGTTCATTCCCAGTTACCATTTCTACCTTTGGTCAGGAATTTTGGGTGGTCTCTTTTAGGAACACTTTGGAAATATCCCCCTAGCTCTGCAGTCAGCTGCTCTTAAGTTTGTCTGCAGAAGCATGAAAAGATGAATAAGGGGAACAGCATGAAAGGATGGATCCAGTTGGGCTACAGCTCAGAAGATTCCTCATACCAGGATCTTTCTCACAGCTGCTCAGACCCCTTGGAATATTATTACTCTTAAGTGACTCATATGATGACGTCTTGTCAGTAAGGCTGTGGCCTTTTGTACAGAGCCACAAGTTCGTGCCGTGCCTCTGTCCAAAGCAGGGGGAGATGCCACAACTGTTCCACATCTAAAAAGCAGAGACATGCTGCCGGTTGTGAAAAAAGGGGACATTAGAACTGGCCAGTGACTCAGTCTGTTCTCAGGAAGATATGCAGTCAAACAGCTCAGTGTTTGCACCAAGGCCTGAAATGGAAAGAATTCCTCCCCCCACACCAGCGCAACAAATTTTTGGTGCTTTAGGATTAGAGGCAAGACTCCTCTACTGTAATCCCCTATAAAAAAAGGGGCTTAAAGGAAGTCAGATACCTGTAGAAGGTTGTATGCAAGGTTGGAGCTCACGTGCTACCTGTGACATTCATTTTGGAGTGGGGATGCAGGTTTGACCTCCTGCAATTCCCTCTAACTCCAAGGACAGAAGTGCCCTCCCTTAATGACTCAGTTCAAGGGGGTCATCTTATTCAGTGACAAGCACCACATTGTGTAATAAGCCACAGAATTCCCACCAAGGAGGAATACTGGCTCAAGGAAAATGCCATTACGTGGGCCTGGCATCACAGTTTGGCTCTTCACACACAACTGAATGCTTAGAAATTTATAAAGTTGGATGATTTCACAAGAAAGGACCAGAAATGTTTATATCATGCAGACGCTCCTGCGCTCATGGATGAAAGCTGCAAGCATGTCAAGACTTCCAGCTTTGCAAGTGTCCAACAACAGCAATACATCATGCAAGCTCCTCGCAGCTGACCTTTCTGGAGCATTTAGGCAAAGACATGTGCCCATAACAGATAGATACTTTTCCAACAAGACACATTAGCGTCCTGAAATCACTTACACTGGTAACAAATACCAGCCACAAAACCCAGACGCCAATGGTCCTCAGAGTTCTCCCTACTCGTTGTATGACATGGTTGTTATGATATATTTACAGGAACAGCTAAGCTGAAGTAAGCTGCTGCAGAATGAGCACCTACCTGCTTTTTTCTTCAGCTTATTTGTTAATGGGCCAGATTTAACCTCACTATACCTAAGTGAGAGAGCCTCCGAGTACTTGATTTTATCCTGTGATATGTAAGACCTTGGTTTATATACTCAAAAATTGCTAGAGGGAAAAGAGATACACATTCAGGTGCCAGACAGATGGGAGATCCTTTTATCTAGATGAAGATGTCAGAGTTTGACTGTTTCATGCACTATATAGCATGTTAAGGCAATTGGACATAAGGTAGCCTTCACTCCCATGTGTATTCTTTGCCATATGATTCTTCTACTTACAGACTTGCCTGGATTATACATTGAGGGGAGTTTGCCTTCCTCTGGGAAACAATGCAGATCTATTCAGAAAAGCATTTCTGAGAAACATAGACAAGGAGCGGGCTGGAGCCTCTGCTGGTCCAACTCCACTGGAATCAGAGCAGCAATAGATAGGTCAGCCATACATTCTTAGAGCCTTACTGCTAAAGAATCTTTCCCAGAGGGGAACAAAAAAACCCCCCAAAACCCAAGAGAAATATTCTCCTTAACAAGAAATTAGATAAATTTATTTCAGAGATAGAAACATTCAACTCCTCTCTCTCTCTATTAAGAGTTTCCCAAATGACCATCACTTCAGACTGCAAAACCTCTGAACTTCAGAGGAACTAGGAAAGAGAAACAAACAGAAATGGAAGGGAGGTGCTGCTAAGGAGAAATAACTTATTGTTTCCCTCAAAGCTAATGTTTCTTTTCAGGAGACCCAAGTGATCATTACTTCATTCAGCTTAAGCAAACAAAACACCACATCTAAACAAAGGGTTTGAACAGTAAGTAAAGTTCCATTAAGAAATTTTCTAACAGACTCATATTGGCATGACTAGATAACTGCAAGATACAAATCAGTGCCACCAATTAGACACACACCCCTTTTACTCCAAGTATAGCAAATGACCATGTCAGCCCACCAGTTTCTTTGACGGGGTATGAGTTCAGCTCTCCTGCTGCAGCAGGGACAATGGTGTGAAGCAGGACATACCCAGTACTTCCGTAGTATTTCCAGTGGCTGGCTCATACCTTGAATGACCGATATCACAATACTGTAATTAAGTCATGATGTATCTTCTAGAGGAGAAAGTGCATAATATCCAAACTGGTAAAAGTAAACTACTTGCCTCTCTTTGAAATCCACTGGATAAAATACAGCATCTAGAAGTCAACCTGCCATTTCCTTAATGAAATTTAGGAATGAGAAATAAAATATTCCAGCACCATCTTTTTTTCCTCCACAGAGGGCTTTTCCACTCTCAACACAGTGTCTGAGAAACATGCAGTACCCTCTGAAAACATTCTACATCTTGAAGAACATTAATACCTTACCGTTGGCACTCTAAGATATGCTATCGGCAATGAGATTCAGTGAGAAGTATCAAGATGTTTTAGTATGTCTAAGAGGGCTAAAAGATATATTGAAGTTTGGTTAATCTTTATGTTTGCTGTCTTTCACAATATCCTGTGAGATGTTTAATAGAGCAGAGAACAAATCTAAGGCTTTAGGTGTCATGGAGTATCTCAGCTTCCAAGCTGCTCAATGGCTTCTGGCTATAGCCACCTGCAATACTGTAGCCTCAGGGTTTTGCTGGAAGACCTGTGGATTGTGACACCTCATTCTTCAAATCATTGCTATCTTTCAAAGGAAAGGGCTCCAGGCAGATGCAACTGGAAACAGTGCATCACCACAGGGAAGAAACATAGACTGAGAATATCCAAGCCAAAAGTTTTGAAGTAATTTCTATCTAAATTATGTCTGCATCCTTTGGTGCCTTTCAAAGATTTCACAATACTAACTTAAGTTTTCAGTACTGGTGTTTTGTTTGGGGGTTTTATTGCCAGTTTCAGTGCCCAAATTCAGTTCCATTTAGGATTACACCCCTGAAAATCCCCCTTCCTTCAAGAGGCTGCAAATTGGTTACCCAGAAAAACTGCAGACACCTAAAAATATTAAGGTTTCAACAGCTTCACTGGTAGTTCAGCACTGCAAGGGATAGTAGCAGTTACCTTCCTGTGGCTCCAAGCAAGCAGCTAACACCCACCGAGCAGAGCACCTTTGGCTTTCCTCTCCCTATTTGATGTGATGGATTTTCCTTTCCCCCATATTCTTCCCCCCTGCCATTGAATCCCTGCCCTAGAAAATACTCAGTACTGTCTCACAGTGGTTATCAAGTCTATACGTAGGGAGACAACAGAACTCAAACAGTTCTCATTGTATTACCCTCTGTATCTTCTGATGCAGTGAGCATTTGTAACAACTCAATCAGCTTGTACCGAGATACATGAACTGTTTCCCACTTTATTCCACAGCTCTTGTGAGGCAGGAAAGTAGTTGGGCATGGAAAAATATCCACTTGTCAGTTTGTGAATTTGTCAAGTGTTACTTGGGGTCTCATTACATCCTTTGGAGGGAATTAGAATTAGGACTCTTCCTAAGCTTGTGTTTTTCCATTAAGAGATACTTATGAAGGGCAAGTAGAGCAATTCTAGAGGAAGTCTCTCACCCCCACAATATCCATCTCTGCAATGTATCCAGTACAATCCAGTCGCTTTTTCATTTCAAAATTGGGCACACTTGTATTTAGACAAAGGCTGAGCAGGATGAGATTAATTCCTTGATTCAAAGTTAAGTTCCTCTGATTCAATCATCATGTATTTGTGAGTATTCAAAGTGCCCCCTATATCCTCTAACAGATGGGCAAATTGCTTTCATCTGCTGCAGCATCTTTTACTCCTGAGGAGCAGCCTGCTGCATAAAATAAAGGCAGCACTAAACAGTGGATTCACTCACTGTTCTCTTGGCCACATAAGATTGATTTCTATATTCTGTTTTTTAAATTTGGTTTGATTTTTATACAAATTAAAGCTTCCCTGGGAAGTCATTTCATGAAGTTTCACACTGCCTGAAGTCTTCTGCTCTGGCATGTGAACGGGAGACACCAAGCTCCCCCAAACAATTTTATTCCAAGATCGTCTTATCCAGCATCACAACATTTTAGGTTTTAGCTGGTTTTCCTCCAAATAAGTGGATTTCAGCTGAAAAACTGAGAAAATAAGAAGTTAAAATCTCAAGCCTTATCTTGACTCTGATACTGCAGGCAGTGGGTATGGAGTTTGATATTGCTACCAACTGTCAAGCTAAACTCTGACCTCTTGGCCACATCTTATTACAACTGAAATCAAAGCTGTTGAGAGCTGATGCCAGTCTGGAAATGCCTCCCAATAACACTGATGTGGCTTCAGAGGCTCCAGGACTGGCTTTTCAAGTTATTATTCCCTATTGATTGCTTTGTTTCTCACATATGAATCCAGATGATATCCTGGGGCACCCTGCAGTTTGGTATTTTGTAATAACTTTTACCCAAAAGCAGATGGGCTCAAAACAGGTTCCTGACAGCCAGATGAGCTCATCCTATATCATGTATGAGCGAGCTCTCACCCTCCCAGATTCAGACAAGTTAGAAGGCAGCTATTAGATAATAGAATCATAGAATAGAATAGGGTTGGAAAGGACCTTAAGATAATCTAGTTCCAACCCCCCTGCCATGGGCAG
>JAOEHX010011380.1:0-39929 GCA_025448015.1 Bolborhynchus lineola
GGTGAGGCACTGGAATGGTTTGCCCAGGGAAGTTGTGAATGCTCCATCGCTGGCGGTGTTCAAGGCCAGGTTGGACATAGCCTTGGGTGGCACGGTTTAGTGGGAGGTGTCCCTGCCCATGGCAGGGGGTTTGGAACTGGATGATCTTAAGGTCCTTTCCAACCCTAACTGTTGTATGATTCTATGAAAAGGTACAATTGGCTTTCCTGGTGATTGACAGAGCATGAGAAATGAGGTTATCTATCTTTTTTTACACGTTTATAGTTTCTGAGTTTCAGTTTCTGAATTCTGTAACTATAAGCTATAAATTAAAGGAACTCTTTATAGCTAAGCATAGGTGCCAAAATGAGCTAAGCTTCTCAATCTATAATTAGGCACATAAGTAAATTGGACCTGATTTTAACTCATCTCCAGCTTTTACTGAACATCAAATGTTCATATTTATTCATGTGGTCCAAGCTTATTAACACTGGGAACTGCTTATAGTCTTAGTAGCTGCTCAATGAGGACTTGTTCTCTGTCTGTGTAGGTAATGGTTTGCATTTTCATATTTTCACAGGCTACATCCAGAATTTTCTTATTAACCAAAAATAATGTTCTTCTTGCGGATCAAAAATCTGGGAATATCAAATCAGAGGTTCCACTGGGAGATGTTACCAAGGTGTCCATGAGCTCCCAAAATGATGGCTTCTTTGCAGTGCACCTCAAGGAGGTTGGTTACACCTTTGTAATACAATCATATGACTGGTTTACATGCAGTAGTGTAAAATATGTTTATCAATTGCCTTGTATCGTTAAATTTTAGTGGTTAGCCTGTAGGCTTAGAAATTTATTGAATTTTGGCATACCTGCAAAAACTTTGATGTAAAACTGCTGAAGCCAAATGAGAGCAGTTACTACATCATGAACGATCATTTACTTGTGAAAATCAGACTTCATATTTCAGTGTAGCCTCTTCAGGGCTGGAGCTTTCCATTGGTAATATGGGCCTTTAATCTGGCTCAGATTCTTTGTGGCAGTGTTTTCCTTTTTAGCTGCTCATATAATTCTCCCTGACACATTGGCAGAATATCTCTCTTTTCTTTATGGAATGCCAAGAAATCCATGTTATGGCACAGCTAATTCAGTTACTCAGTTCTAAGGAACTTAGTTCAGTGCTATATTTGCTTCACTGCACTGTCAGCATTGCTCTGCTAAAATCATTAAGCTGGCATTTGTATTGTAGCTTAAATGGATTTGAAGAACATCACATGTAATGTCTTTTCATACTGACTGCCTTCATCCTAATACTGGTGTTGGTAGTTGCTTTCTGTTCCTTTCTGAAACCACTGTGAGCTTGCTGGGGTGTAAGCAGAAGAGGGGTACAGGAACACTACAGTTTTGTAGGACAAATGAAGGCCACCCTCCTTTAGGGTCAGAAGGGGATTTTAACTTCCTTGACAGGTTAGTGGTTTATTTGAGAGTGACCTGCATTTTGATCCTGTACACTGCATTGCACCTCTCTTTAATTTACAAGGCAAGAGGCTGTTGCTTCATTGCACTGGGGAGAGAATAGTCCTTGTAAAACATCCTGGTTGGGTGGCATTTAATATATTCCAGGTTCTAGATTTTGGTAGTTCTAACTACTTCCCTTTCCATTTCAGGGTTCAGAAGCAGCTGGTAAAGGAGATTTCCTGCTAAGCAGCGATCACCTTATTGAAATGGCCACTAAACTTTACCGCACTACTCTCAGCCAAACCAAACAGAAACTCAACATTGAGATATCTGATGAGTACGTTTCTTGTTTGCTTAAAAGTACATTTGCAACATGCTAAAAAGTCAAGTATCTAATGTTAGAAAAACAAAACGCTGTCATGTAGCTTACAGTTCTTTTCTCTTGACAGAATACTTATAAGTAAGGATCCAATTTTCAATGTGTACTCATTTCCTTTAAAGCCCTTAGAGAAAACGTGCTTTTTTTAAGGTAGTTTTGAACAGGGCTATGCAGCAGAATTGCATTTGAGATAAGTGTGTTGTGTGACAGAAAATTTCACATATTTCTGTGACGTGTTCATTGATTAGAATGGACGTTGGTGCCAAGGTCTAGAGAAAACAACATAAACAGAATGAAAAGCTCCTCCCCAAACACACATAATGATGGTGGTAATGTAGGTCTATAAAGCTCTACCCTATCTTTTGTGAAGGTGAAAATGGTATTCTTAAAATCCCTGCTAATGGCGTTTGAACCGCCTATTGTTGTTTTGGGTTTTGGGCTGTTAAAAGGCTCTGTTTGATAAAAAGTTTGCATCTCAAATTAGTATTCCTTTCTGCTTGGTGCAGTTTCATATTCTGGCCTTAATAAAGACTGCACTTGCAGTGTTTATAGCTATGGAATAAGAATGCTTGTGAGTGTGTAAACTCATAAAGACTGCTGAGTAGGAGTACCTCACTCAGTCCACTATTGTTATGTGCTCAGTTTGTTGTGTGAACTGCCCCCTGGTTTCAGCAGTGTTGATTTGGTGGCTTTATTCATTATGAATAAAGAAGAAAATTTGGAACACTCTAACAATAGTGAAATAAGATTTCTATAGAAAAAAACTGAACCCTTCCTCTGGCTGCACCACACTGCTTGCATTCTAGAGTCATGATGGCAAGTACAGTTTGTATCTGTTCAGATCTGAGGTTTTATTCAAAGGCTAATTTTGCTCTTCCCTTGAAAATGACATCTGCCATTTTCCTTTGTGCTGTCACCAGATGTGATTTAATTTGCTCAAGGGTGTGTGTTTTTAACATCTAAAAGAGCGTGGCCGTCTCCAGGAAGTTTCTAGTTTAATGATGGCTACAAAGGAATAAACTACTAAAACAAAGTTTAAGCATGCACTGTGCTAGTCTAGACTGACTGACTGCCTTAGGTCTGGAAAACAGTCTGCTTTCTGTGACACTTGCATTTTGGGATGTGGTTTTGTCTCTTGTCTTGCAGATTAAAAACATTCAAGTGTGTGTTACTGTTGAGTTTATCCAGACTACAGTTCCATCTCTGTTAATGGTGAAGCAGTACTCTCTTTCTCCCTGCTGGAGTTTAGATGCAAGCACAGCTAGGGATTGAGGAGAAAATGTGGCCTTATCTTGACAAATCTAAACTAGTTTTTGGGAAGAGAGCTGATGGAACCAAAAATGCTGTTCAGTTAGGGTATGTCTAGTAACAGGCATACCGTTTATATATATAATGCTGGAACAATGGGTCTAGGAAAGCGCAGCACTGGTGACAAGCGATGCTGGCCATAAGGCCTACTTACATTTTCCGGATGCTTGCATGGCTGCGAACAAGTTAATCTTTACGTGTCTGAGCTGTGCAGCAGGAAAGCAGGACCGAAGGGCAGCTCAGCACAGCAGAGGCCACTTCCTCCCCCGAGCTCTGCCATCAGCTTGATTTGTGGTTTCCGGCTGCAGAACACATTCTTTGAAGTTTTTGGCCTCTGCTGGAGGACTTTTTAAGGATGCTAAAAGGGAAAATCTGCTGTGTTACAAAGGACTTTTTAGGTCAGCAACCACTGCATGTGAGCTGAGGGGCAACGCTGCCCTGTTCGTTGCTTTTAATCCCTCTATCCAGCTCAGTGAGTGGTTCGAGACTTCACAGGGGGCTCATGGGGGAGTTTAAACAATTTTTTAAGCCATTCTCCATATTCAGTGAAATTTCTCTCCCAGTAAAAAAAAGTGAAGAGTCAAATCCAAATTAACTTATCCTGGACAGTAGGAAATACTGAAATTTGGACATTGCTGGAAAGGAAGTGCATTTTCCCAGTTGCTGAGCAGGGGGCTGTAAATTAGAAATAGGAGAGCTGCTAAAATACCAGCTACGTAACAAATTAATCACCAAACAGGAGGAGTGCTCCCAGTGTTGCTACAGAAGTACTTAATTTCTTTCTGTGAGAAAAGAAAAGTCCCTTTGGTTGACAGTGAAGCAGTTGGAAATAGTCTTTGCTGCATTTTGGGTATATTAGAAATTCTGTTTTAAACTGCCTTCTTTTGAAGGAATAGCAAACTAACTGTTGTACAAGGTCCACAGTTACAGGCAAAAAACAATGACTAAGGTATACTACCTAAAGGAAGCTCAAGCCATACCATAACATACAGCACTTCTTTTATTCCCCAACTCTTATTTATTAATGGAGACCTGAAAATGACATCTTTGGAGCAATGCTCTGGACCAACAGGAAAAGACTTCTCCTGTTTATGAGGGTTTTTTCCACCTTTAACAAAAACGTATCTTATTCCCTCTCCTAGGTTCCTGGTCCAGTTCAGACAAGACAAAGTGTGTGTGAAGTTCATACAAGGCAGCCAGAAAAATGGCAGCATCCCAACTTGCAAGAGAAAAAACAATCGGCTTCTTGAAGTGGCTGTCCCTTAACTGCAGCTGGTGGCTCTCCCTTTCACGGACTTGTTTCTTTGTAATAGTGCAATTTTAGTTGTTTGATTTTACTGGTTTTATCCCTTTCTGGAGCTGTTGATGGCTAATAGCTTTAGGAAACCCTTGGCAAAACATTCGATCAATTGACTTTTTAATCCTTTTGTTCATGCCAGAGTCTTAACCCTAAAAATGAAGATTTTTCCCCAGCGAGGTGTTTGTACCATCTGGCACATACCTGTCATACACAAATCATTCTCTTTGTTTAGCGGTCATATTTTAGCGCAGCGTACCATAAACCTACATATTAATGCCAAATTACTCGTATTCCTTAGTCTAGAGATCTGCTTAACAGGAACTATACATGGCCTTGATGCTTGGTGGCCATTTGTGCCCAGTGTCATAGAATCATAGAATGGTTAGGGTTGGAAAGGACCTCGAGATCATCTAGTTCTTATTGTGGTGGTGTGAAGGGCTCCTTGCTTGTCACTGCTGGGGAGACCAGCAGGATGGAGACTGACACACAAACTCCTGTAGCTAACACTAGGACCCATGTAACTCTACGTTTTAGTCAGTACAGCACAGGAATATCTAATTCTGCAAAACTGAAGGAGTATATGATTATACAAGCAGTTATATGCATAGTTTTATCATAAAAATGCAGAATTCTGAAACAGGAATTTTAATCAGGTCAGATGTTTTTTATGACTTTATACAGTAGAAATCAGTAAAATTATAAAAGCTTGCTTCTTTTACAAAGGCTATACAGTTCGAGGCATATTTTCTGTTCTGCTTTTTTCTTTTAAATTATCCATTAAGATTAGAGCCTGAAAAATGCAATAGTATTCACACCACAAGTAAATGCTAGGTATTTAAACAGTTAGTTATCAAGCAAAAGGTTTGAGCCTTTCTTTTAGATATTGGCATGTACAATGTGCAATAAAACATACGTGACATTTTGTGAAAGACTTATTTATAATACATTTTTGTGTGCAAGAGAGGGTTGGTGAGGCTGCATAGACAGTGTAAGGTGTTAAACTAGATTTGTGTTGTTAATTTGCAGTTTTTTAGGGTGTACACTACAGTTGTCAATTTGGGAAGAATAGTCAGAATTAAAAAAAAACACATTAATTTGGGGGTCTGTATATAAATTGGTGTTATGGTAATAAAACTGTTCTAATTCTGTGCTGTTTGGTACTCCTATGTTATACCGTATTTTTGTACTCCAAACTATTTTATATAACTTGTGTGCCGGATGTAAATGTGTGCACAGAAAATACAATCAAGAGCAGCGTTATAAACTTTCAGTGTAACTGATTGCACTTAATCTTCTATAAGCCCAGAAGCATTAGTTGAAATCCTTAGGAGGAGAGATGCATTTTTAGATAGAAGTAACTACTCAAGTGAAGGGTTTGTTGGATGTGACTGATTTGTTCATGCAAGGACAGGTGAGAAAGCATTGTATTTTTGCAGCCTGATATAGGACAGATTAAGACACTGAGTATCTGATGTGCAGTGCTGGAAGTCCAAGCATAAATAAAGGAAAGATAAAGAAAAGTTCAGAGTCTCATTACTCTCCTGGTGGTAAAGTGATGTAGTGCTCATGGCTGTGAAGGCTCCTCTGGGTAGTTCAGCATTAACAGTGTCTCTCTGCATTAAAACGGCATTTACTGGAGTAGATGTTGTGTAGTGCTAATGGTTATTAAAACAGCTGGGTTGGGATATGCCATGTTTTGCTTTGGGATTAAAGTACATATTTTTCTGTGATTTGGATACAAAGTAATTGTTTTTAACTGGTTGCTTTAATGTTGCTGTTGAAAGTCCGTGTACATGACCTTCAAAGGTGGGAGTAAGCAAAAGATACATCTCCCTAACTATGATCAAAAGTTGCCTCTTCCATGTGATCGTAGTTTGAGCCCTTCTTTTACTAATTGAGTTGGCTTACTAGTTTAATAAAATTTAAATAATTTTACATGTAATTGGAGATGCTTATGAAGGAAATCTTACTATCAATTTGTAATGCAAAATTAGGGTACTTCAAAGCGATTACTCCATTGCCTTAAGAAGACAGCACATAATAACATGGCATTTGAAACTCCTAAATGCTGTATTAGAATCCCTGCTTGGTTAATGTTGGAAGGTTTGTAAAGCTGTTTGCTGTCTTGAAAACCTTGCAGTAGGGACCACAAGGAGCAAATTTTGAAAATCAATACAAAAGTGAGGAAAGACGTTTGAAGTCTGATATAATCCTGTAGTTGCTTGCAGGTAGGAAATGGGAGAGTTTAGAGTTAAGTGTGTCTGGATAAGCGGTCCATGAAATTAGGGTATTGCAGGATAATGTTAGGATACTTAACCTATCCCAGCCAGACCCAGTACACTTCCTTTTCATGTTTTGATCTTTGCAGCAAGACGTGATAGCCATACCTGCAAAAGACTGGGAGGAGGGATAAATCCTCACTTTCATTTCTGTTGTTTCTTTTCTTTTTCTAGACCTCTACAATTTTTACCTTTCATATTAGCTGGCACTTTGTGGTAGTTATTATTTGACACTTAAATATTTCTCAGTGTACAAAGCAAGTTTTGCTGGAAACGAACTATTTAGATATGCTAGAAGAGTCATGGTATCTTGATGTTTAGATTGAAGTGTCTAGGATGTCGAAAATGCAAGGTTACATAGGTTTCTTTTCCACTTGTTTTCTTTTATGACTGTCTTATCAAATAATCTTGTAAAGAGCAGACTATTCCTCCTATGGTGCTAACCTTACACGTCCTTTTACTTGTGAATTTTAATTTATCATCTGAAAGCTCAGCAAGGATCATTAAAGAAAATGAGATTTGTTGCATGAATCTTTCAAGAATCAAATAAAATTCTGTTCTAGACCTATACTTTCTCTATAACTGTATCTTCCTTACTGCCATCAAATCTAAAAAGAGCAGGTGACTGGGTTTTAGGTTAAAGATGCATAACACTGCTGTGTGACTTGGAGAGAGAAGTTTCTGGTTTTAAGAGGCAGCATGTCTTCTTCAGTGATTCACTGTATCCTTTTGCAGTGCAGTTCTTCAATGCAAATCTTTTACTCAACAGTTTTCAACTTTTCTAACATCAGGATTTGGACTGATTGATTCTGTAAGAACCATATGAAAAGCCAGATTAAACTGACTTTTCAAAAATAGGTTTGAGCCCCAAACCTGTCATATTCCACATTTTGTCCCATGATCTTTTTCTCTCTTTTTATCCATAGCAGTTTTGCCCTGATTTATGTATCTTTTTTGTTCATTGTACAAATTATGGAAGAAAGAAGCTAAAGTGTAAAATTGGAAAAAGCATCTTTAGTTTTAATCCAGGTTTGTTTTCATTGCCAAAATGAGAGCCTTTTCCTACACAGTTCTGGGAGAAAAACCTGAAGAATTAATTCAAAGTTTTCATACAAAATGTTTTCCCCATTTGGTGTGCATGTTAATTCTTAAGCTTTTAGAGCCTTAATCTTGAAGAACAACATATATTTCCATATTCTATAAGAAATGGTCATGGTCATTTTAAGGTTGCACTGTAGTGTGATGCTGATGGGCAGGAGGGATATAAACATGTCTATGCTTCTTTGGACATTAGAACTTCCCAAGGAGGACATGTTTTAAAGACAGAACTTGGAAGTGTTTTATAATGATGCTGCCAATTAATAACAATACAGAGAAGCATGAATTTTAAGTAATCTCTGGCATCACTAACAGATAAGGTCTGATTTTTGTCCTGTCAAGCTTCCATCCTTACCTGGAGTGTTTTGTAGCTTACACAGATACACATGACTGTGAGTGAAAGAAGCAAATCTTTACTAATGTTTGTAAAACCCCTCAGAGTGATCAGAATTCTCTGGAAACTGCTTTGAATAAATGTGGGTTAGAATAATTGCATGTTATGTCAGTGCCCCATGACCTTCCAGTTAAATGTATCTAAAGGTTGTTGGCATGTAGCATGATCTTGTAGGACTTCCAGCACGATATTTGCTGGAATTACAGACCTGTCTCTCTGAAATTGTGTGATCTGTTAAGTAATTTCAGGAGACTTCAGGCAGTAGCATCCTCCCTCCAACACTTAGGGGATGGGTCGGCCGCAGCTTCTTTGAGCAACCCGAGCCAGTGCCTCAGCACCTTCACAGGGAAGAATTTCTTCCTGATCTACATCTGCCCCCTGTCAGGTTAAAGCCATTCCCCCTTGTTCTGTCCCTACAGGCCCTTATAGAGCTTTTTTGTAGGTCCCCTTAAGGCACTGGGAGCTGCTCTAAGGTCTCCCTGGAACCTCCAGGCTGAACAAGCCCAACTCACTCTGCCTGTCGCCTTAAGAGAGGTGCTCCAGCCCCCTGATCATCCTTATGGCCTCCTCTGGACCTGCTCCAACAGCTCAATGTTCTGTTGGAGGCTCCAGAGCTGGATGCAGTATTCCACAGAGCAGAGTAGAGGGGCACAGTCACCTCCCCTGACCTGCTGGTCATTCTCCTTTAGATACAGCCCAGGTCACAGTTGGCTTTCTGGCTGCCACTGCACACTGTTGGCTCTTCCAACACCCTAAGGCAGGGCTGCTCTCAATCCAGCCTCTGCTCAGCCTGTATTCATGTATTCTGCCTGTATTCATGTATTCAGCCTGTATTCAGGAATTGCCGTGTCCCAGGTGCAGGACCTTGCACTTGGCCTTGTTGAGCTTCATGAAGTTTGCGCTAGCCCTCCTCTCCAGCGTGTCAGGGTCCCTCTGGATGTCATCCCTTCACTCCAGCACACTGACCACACCACGCAGCTTGGTGTCATCCACAAACTTGCTGGGGGTGCACTCAATCCCACTGTCCATGCCACCAACAAAGGTTGGACAGTGCCAGTCCCAATACCAACCCCTGAGGAACACTCGTCACTGGTCTCCACTTGGACATGGAGCCATTGACCACACCTCTGAGTGTGACCATCCAGACAATTCCTTATCCACCCAGTGGTCTATCTGTCAGATAAACTGACAGCACTGCTCATTCAGCAGCACTTAATCCCTCAGTTCTTCCCACTTTTGAGGCAAGAGGAAGATTATAGAGGGTGGAGGACTGTGGTGAATTCACAGTCACTGTTAATAATTGTTGTAAAAATGTATTTAGGTTGGGGCAGATTTGCATTGGCCAGTCTCAAAAAATTACCTGGAATGCAAGCAGAAAAAGGTGCTCCTGCTTATTTGTTGTTTTTAAGGAAACACATCACTATTTCCTGTCTGTCAGTGTTTGTCTATAGTAAACTTGTGCTATTTGGAGGATTGGGGCTGCGAGAGGAATATCAACTTCATCCAGTTGCCAGCTAAAACCAGTTCTGCTCCTGTTCCCTTGTGCACGTGGATGAGTTGGATATTCGGGCTTTAACTCAAAATGAGAGTTAGGACAGTTTGAGGACATTGCAGTTAACTTTGATTACGAGTAATTGCTGAAATTGAGTACTAAAAGATTTTTAGAGACAGATTCCCTCTCTCCCTCATCCTAAACTTCTAAGACATGGACATCTGATGATGAACTGACCAGGCAGCATTTTGAAGTAGGAAGCACAAAAAGATTTATACATGGATGAAAAGAAAATCTGAAGAATCTGAATATCTCAATAATTTAACTGATTTCCAAAGCTGCACCCTGCATTACCCCAAAGTAAGGATCTCTTTGCTGTGTAATGTTCTACTGTTTATGGTCTGTAATTATTAAAGAAAAGATAAATCCTAAGTATTCCTCTGGCCAGGGAATCTCCTTCCCTGGAAACATGGCAAAGTGGTGGGGATCTGCACGGAGTCCTTCGGTAGGAGTCCTTGCCCAGACCCCTGGGACTTTATTGCCCAGGCTCTCCTGCACCCTCTGACACATCAGATGCCTTGTAGGATGTTCCCTGAAAGTGGGAGATGATGCTTTTTTGCCACAAGGAATGGTGATTTTTACTGGCTTGGCAATGTCCCTTCTGGACATTATGAATCTTTTCCCCACTACTACCTTGATGCTGGGTGGTCTCAGAGATGCTGGGTGCCATTCCCCACTCTGGCTCTCATTACATTCCAATTCCATCCTGCTTCTGGCATTCTCTGCAGTGATAAAAGGAGGTGTATGTCTCCAGGGTAAAGCAGCAATGTATTCTTTCAGGGTTTTTTTCTTCCATTATCTACCACTGAGTCTTGGCACTTTGGTTTCAGCTGAAAATACAGGAAATGTTTTATTTCCCTCCTAAGCAAGAGCTGTTTTTAATGAAAGATGCTTTGTTCCCTTTTGAGTTAACTCACTAGCTGTATCAGGATCACCAGTGTTTCCCAAAACTCTGACAAAAAGCAAAACCGAAGCCTGAAACTTGAAAAGTTGCTTTTGCTATGTGCTCTGTCTCTTCCTATTAGAATAGAAATCCACTTGAAGTGATGTTGTGATGAAGTCCCTACTGGCTTGATTCATGCATACAGCCTTCGAGGTTGCTGTATAGGCTTCTTATAGCCTGAAAAAAGGAATCCATCAGAATATGAAACAGGTAGTTTCAAACTGTGGTGCCAAAAAGAGGGAATTCGTTTATATTCAGATGTAAAGGAGCATTAAATAGCTGTGAATACACTTACATATGCTTTTACTTGCCTGTATGCTGCTATAGCTATGGAGAAGAGAACTCGGTGTAAGTTTAACCATGAAGGCTCCAATTGGAGGTGTTCAAAGCAATGCTGTCTGATCAAAATCACCATAAGCTACTGACTGTTATTAAGAATAAAATGCTAAGGTCCAAAAGTTGTGTATGAGCTTGCAGTGGAAGATCCTAAATGTTGACTGCATCCTAAACTTCTTAATATCGTATGCAGTTTGTGGCCTTGTGATGGCAGGTTCCTGAGTTTTCACGAGCTGTTCTGGGAATGATGCAAAAAATAACAACAGTCAGCTATTTCTGATACAGGAAAAACGTGTTTGTTTCAAACCAACAGCAAACTCATCGAATATAAATGTAGGGTTTTTTCTAGCTCACAGCCAACCCATTGCTGGCAGAGAGATGCTCTTCCTGACCACCCTCTATTTGAATGCTCTATGAAGAAAGCACTGATCTACTGACAGCATGTGATGACCCATACGTGCTTGGCTCCTGGGCACCGCATGATCCTGGGATGCAGGTATTGATCCTAACTGGGTGGTTCTCTTCCTTCTGTTGAGGCAGAGGTAGGATTTCTCGGGGTAAAACCAGCGGACAAAAGAACAAAGTGGAAAGGAAGGATGGCTGAGAGCGAGATCCATGCTTCCAGTTTCAGTCCTATTTTCAGGCTCTTCTCTACAAAGGGGATGAGGAAACCCTTGCCAAAAAGAGGAGAGCATCTTCTCCAGCTGCCAGGCCCTGGGACGCTATGAGTGGGGATGCTATGTAGCATCTTCCTCCAGGCAGGGTGGAGCAACGCCTGGGGCAGATTTGATCTATTTCTGTGTTACTGAGCTAATCCTGGTCCGTGGTGTTATTTAGAGGCTTCCCTTAGTGTAGCTTTCTCCTTATGCTCAGTTTTGCACTGCAGATGTTCCCTTCTCTCATGTTACCCCAGCATGTCTTTTTCCCAAGACCTCTCCACTCCTGTCTGCAAGGACTTGGTCACACTTGAAGGGGAATTTCTAGAGACTGGTGAGATGTAAGGGGGAACAGGAAGGGCAGTCAAATCCAAAGCAGGGTATGGATAAGAGGCATCCAGAAAAGGTGCTTGATTTACAAGACAGCAGGGGTTTGTTAGTGATATCTAAATAGTAGGCTAGTGGTACCTAAAGGGGCCCTACAGGAAACCTGGAGAGGGACTTTTACCAGGGCATGTAATGACAGGACAAGGAGGAATGGCTTTAAACTCTCAAAAATAACAAATTTAGTTTAGCTATGAGGAAAAAGTTCTTCCCTGTGAGGGTGCTGAGGTGCTGGCACAAGGTGCCCAAAGAAGCTATGGCTGCCCCATCCCTAACTAATGTGGCTGGATGGGGAAGGGGACATGGGGAGCTCTAACTCTAGCTCAGGCATGATGCAAAACCATGCACGGGGATAGCAGTTGTGCTTTGAGTGGTCATACTGGGTTTCAAGGGCCTCGTGAGCTCTCTTAAAAGACGCTGTGTGCCAAAATCCCAGGTTTTCTACCATAAGACAGACAAATGTCCCCAAATTTTTTTAGCTGTGCTTTTAAAACATATAAAAATGCTACAAAACATATAAATAAACTACAAGGTAGACACAGATCCTGCTGCAATGTCACCAGCTCTTTACAAAGTGTAGTTCAAGATTTTCTCTCACTCCCAGCGCTGCCTTTATTGTTACTGAAGAGGACTTGTTAGGGGAGCACTGGTAGCACAACAGCATATGTCATAAAAAGCACAGCTTTCAGAAGCCAGACATGCAAGGCAGAAGATGGTGTGAATGCGGACTACTGCATGACTGCACTGCACGCATGTGGATCATTCACAGAAATTAGAGATGAACACAAATAAATGACTGTGTGAAACCTTCACCCCCCTCCAGCTGATGATAACATTCTCATCAGCTCCACAGGGGCCAGATCCTCTTCTCATTCTCATGCAGGTTTCTGCGCAGACACCAAGCAGATCATTACAGAGCTTCCAGCTGGGTTCATAATGTCATTTCCTCTGCTACTTGCCTGGATTCCTTTTTTTGTATGTTCCCATCCCCTCCTCCAGGCTTGCTGAAGAACTCCTTTGTGCATGTACCTGGCCAGATAGCTCCGGTGAAAAGGTGCTCACCCAATACAGAGCTTGTGCCTACAGCTGGAAGGGAATAAATCACATGCCTCCTTTTTGGGTGTGTGGATGCAATATGCAGCGTGCACACTTTGGCCTCATGCTGACTCGCCTCCAGGCCCCGGATCACATATCTCATCCTTGGGGGATGTGATGTTCAATCACTGCAGCTTGGCAATGCAGGGAATGTGCCACCAGCAACCCCTGACTGTGCTCGTCTTTAAAGCAGGCCGTGGCTGCCCTCCCCATGTGCTTACGGCAAACACAGAGTGGCAACCTATTTGCAGTGCCTCTGGTCTCAGCTCCTCAATTCCGCTTTCTATGCACAGTCTGACAATGGACGTGAAGACGGAAGGAAGGAGAAGAAATGCGGGGAGGCAGCGCGGTGCTGGCATGCTTTGAAAGCCGACTCCGCTCCAGATGTTCTGAATCACATGTGGAGAAGTGTTTGTGGTCAGATGCTGCTTGAAACCGATTGTTGATAGTCTCCTGAGACGGCTCGTGACAAATTGAATAATAAAAATGCTGAAAATAGCACAGTTATTCCCTGGAAAAGCAAAGTTCCCACAATCCAATGAGCTGGGAAAAATGTTGAACTTTCTTTGGACACAACGTGCTCTTTTTTGTGTGTGTATGTTCCTCAACCTTCCATGGGGCTCTTGGCATTTTTTCTTACGACCCTTCCTCCTCCTACCAGCTCCAAGCAAGCACATTTCCATCCTCCCCAACCCCTGAAGCAGTTGAACTGACCACTAGCCGTTGATGTGAAAAAGAGTCATGTGTGATCCTTAATCCTCATAGTTTGTTCCCCAGCGTTGCTGGTTGTTGCGAGCTTGTCTTTGTAGAACGTTCTGTTTTAAGCTGTGAGGAAAGGTAACTCTGCAAGTCCCACAGCAGTAACACCGTGATGCAACAGACCATCATCAACAGCAGCAGTCCTCTGCTGACCATGCCCAGCTTATGCCACCATTGATTTCTTCCCAAAGTTGCCTGCTTGCGGCACTACAAGGCACATCACTGATCTTCCCTAGGAGATGGGCAACCTCCACACAAGAGTTTGGTACTCTATGTCTTGTCCTCTAGGCAGTGCTTGGCGAGGCCAGGTCCCTCATGAGAATTTCATAGTTTGATGAGTGGAAGTGGGCTTTTTGGTAACAAGAGATTTGCTAGGCTGCTTATGCTGCAGTAGTGAATTACAAATCTGGTGGCAGAGGTGTTAAAAGCCATGGGTAATGACAAGCTATGGGAATGTTTGGTGCACCCAGACTGAGATTGCATGTGCTCTACTAGTTGGCAACAGCCCTTATCATTTGACAGGCACTGAATGCATAGAAGTGGCCTGAATCTGTCTATTACTGGAAAAAATAGTCACCATTACAAAAACTACCTTTCTCTGTGCTATTGTTTTTATTTCTCTGATACTGGAATTAACTATAGATTCTGATATTGGTATTAGCTATAGATTTTGTCCTGTTCTGGCGTGAACTGCAGCTCTGCAGGCATGTATATTTATTTCAGATTTTCCTGCCAGTAAATCTAGGGAAGATCTTGGAAACATGAGCTCAACTTCAGCAATGCATTGTGATGATCTTTTCTGTGCGTGATGATTTCAACCATAACTCGGTATAACGATTTGTTTAATCTGACCATTCATTCTGGAGTCCAACAATATTTAAGCTTTCAGCAGAGTTAATAATTGATTCAGTCAGCATTTTAGTGTGTGTGCTTGGTTAAAGTCCTGGTCCCACATGCCAAAGTCTCCTCTGATGCTTTTTGCTCCATGAGAAATCTCACACATCCACCAGCCCCATTACCAAAACCTCTGTTGCTTCCCTGTTGTCAAGGTAGGTCATGAGTTGATGCCCGTTTTGATGTCCTTTCTGAGTGCTGTGTGGCTGTGGAGTTTTGCTAGCAAAGCATTTGAGGTGCAGCTGCTCCTTCCCCATGTAAAAATCTGAGGCATGCAGCAAATGTAGGGGTAGTATAAAACCAAAGAAATGGAGCAGGGTACAATGGAAAACACAGATGGTTTACAAGTGTTATAAACGAAATGCAAAAAGGCTCCAGTTTCATAATGAAATCAAGTTTGTGCTGAGCTGTTGGTCTGAAGTTCGAATCCTGCATGATGTCTTGAGAATAGCATTTGTAATAGATTTAATCTGCTGACAGACTGATGCTCTGTCCCAAAACCATGGGCACAGCTGTCTCCATGAATGTCTTCCTGCCAGACTCTGCCTGAAATAGTCTAACAAAAGACAGCAAACTGAAGTTTCTTTTTCTGCCGTGAAGATGAAATGAAATACGTGGTGGCAGCAGGAAAAGCTACAGTCACCACTGTGGATTTCCTCAAGGGAATGTCCTGGATGTTTTTCTGCTCTGGTAATGTCTCTCACTCACATCTTCATAGTTAACCATGCTGCTGAATCAGATACTCCTTATCCCTACCTCCACTGCTGTCCTGCCTGCTGCTGCACTGCATCCCTGGGCACATCATTCCCCATCCTCCCCTCGTGGGCTTGGGAGCTCTGTCCACATTTGTGCCTGGTCCACCCTTCTGGACTCCTTCACCAGTAGTAGTTTCCTCCTACTCCATTGTGGTGGTTTGAAGACCTGTTGTTGATGAGGACTTGCTTTTATATTTCTCCCCCTATTTATAGGAATACATGTGTTTACTTGAAGACTGTGTGTATTTATTTGAAGGTTGCTACTAGTTCCAACTCTCCCATGCATCCTTCCTCCAGCAATTCCCTGGATCCATCACTAGTAAATAAACACAGCGCCCAGTATTGGAAAAGATAATTAGCTATATGATGCAAAATTGCTTTCCTCAGGATTTATTCATCAATTACAGTTTGTCCTGGATGGCTCAGCTTGAACCATTTTCTGGGCAAGGGAGAAATAATGTTAAATAGAAAAAGAGGAAGCTATTGTTATAGTAAATGACTGGGTACATATGTGCATGACTGCGTGTTTTAGGTCTTCCGTAACAGGCATCCTATTGATAAGCTAATGAACATGCAAATGAGGAACCAAGGATTATCATTATATTTGAGGCAATAATGTGTATTTTGGAGTGTTTTGCTTGTAATTAATGCGAATGTTGTCTGGTTGGTTGCTGTCCCCTTGGTGAGGTTGGTTGGCTGCTGTGCTCTGCCAGGAGCAGCACAAACCTTGCCTGTCTGCTTTGCAACCTCCCTTTTGCCTTCACTCACCAAGCCCTACCTAGTGCTCATGGTGGAACTCCAACTGCTTACCCGCCTGCAGGCTAGGGATGCCAGCATCTGAGTTAAAGCTAAAGCCAAGTCAGCTGCAGTAAAGGCTCCTGCTGTATATTTAATTAAGGTTTTAATGAAAATGGCACATTTGTCCCTCTCTGGAGAACACGCTGATATGACAGTGCTGTGCAGAGCATTAGGAAAAAAATGATGCTGCCAGTTACACTTCCAGTGGGTCAACACAGTACATGGAGAATAAGCAGAGTGACCATATGGAGAAGGAGTGGTCAGGGATTTCTGAAGGGCTTGTCTGGATGTGCTCAGTTCCCTCAGCTACTATTTACTTTAAAACCATTTAGTAGGACTTGAGAGCTCTCAGCATCTGGTGGGATCCAGACCCTTTGTAAATACACTCCTATGAGAGTGCAAGGTGATCTGTGAACCTGTCAGCTACCATGTGGACTCTGATGATGCTGCTATTGACCTTGTCTCATTATTGGTGTTAAATTGGTTTGCTGAGAGGCATTTAATTAGTTCCTTTTTTTTTTTTTCTTAGCTGGAATCACTTGTATTGTAAAGCAGACTGTGAGCTGTGCTGGCCAGGAATGTTTCTCTGACGCTAGGTAAGGCATGAGGCAAACCAGATCTCCATGGTGTCCTACTGCTTGTTCTTTGTGAGGCCACCTACAGGTGGCATGGTCCAAGAGAAGCTTCTCTCCTGTGCCCAAGGTGTCTCTCATTCAAGAGGTGAGACCGTCTGAGGCAGAGATGATCAATAACAACATCTGTACGCAGGAACCTTCCCAATAGGGTTCCTGTGGCATTTAGGTGCCACCTGAATATAATGAACATCTGCCAGCTAAGAGAAAGAAATAACACCACATATGTCTTTCAAGGAATCTGTTGGTTGCTGCTGTGGCTGCTAATAATGTGAGAAGGCAGGAAGGAGAAAAGACACCTCAACTATTGTTGTGCAGCTCTTCAAAGAGAAGCACGTAACAACCATGTTACACCCCTGTGCTCTGTCTTTTTCTGTGCTTATGGTGTTGTCACCTATAAGAGAAGTCAGTAATAACCAAAATGTAGTGTTAAATGCAGTGAAGAAATTTGAATCCTTTATTCAGAGCATGGAAAAAAAGTGTCGTCCATCTGCTTTTTTGTAGTGCATTTCCTTTCATTCATCTATGAGATAAGATCAGATTGATTTGGAAGCAGTTTTGGGAGAGGGAATTCACATGTCTTTCCAGGCCATCAAATATTGTTGAATTTATTATCACTTCAAGACAGAGTCATGATCTGACCAGAAGACTGGAGGCTAGGGAAGTTTGGAACTGCAGTGTAAAATGAAATCCTCTTGGCTTGATGTAAGCCACTTACTTAGTCTGTTCACTGTAACAGGGGGAGAATAATGTTTACTGTTTGATGATAGTGTGAGGAATAGCGTTTGCTGGGTGCTGTGAAAATGAAAATATTCTTCATAGAAATCCTCTTGTCTACAAGGAAAATTATGTGCACAAAGAGCCTTTGGATCCCGAGATCTTCTCATTAGCTTAATTACGCTTGATATAAGCAAATGGCTCAAGACAGGAATATGCTTGCCCCCTTTCTCCCTCCCTATCTCTTCCAACAGAGAAGTAACTGTAGAGACCTGCAGAGCGATGAACTATAAAAAGAGAAGAGGAGGAGATCTTAAACTGAAGAAAGGCTGAGATGCATGCAAGAGCATGGAGGCCCATAGTGTGGGGTCTGAAAAGAGAAAGGAGGATGGTAGATGTCAGGATAAAAGGCTGCCAGCACTGGAGACTGCAGTTACAGTAAGGTTAATGTATTTAAGCAGAGTGAGGTCTGTTTATTTGCTAGATGGCCTGTTGAAAGCTTTGCCTTCCCAGTGAGGCAGGTCACCCGGGTGCACACCTCACCCAGCCTGCCCGTGCTGGCTATGCCAAGGGCAATTGAAGCAGGTCATTAGGTGCAGGCTGGGCAGCCCTGCTTCGCTGTAGGCAGGGATGTACAGCCCTGAGAGCACCAGCTTGAGAGTTACTGCAGGAATACATGAGGTGTTTGATTACCCAGCACTGGGTTTGCACAGTTCATGAATATACTTATCTCCAGAGTTTGGTAACATGTACACTTCTAAATAGCTGAGTCCTAAAGCTTATCATACACATCAGCTGTGACCTAACATCTTGAAAGCAAATTTTGCTCAGCAGAAGAGGGAGCTGATGTCAATGTGCAGTGTATTATGCCCCATCCTTTAATTTGCCCGAAATAAATACTGTATTTCAGGAGAGATGATGGTGAATTTGGACAAAAGAACAGTGGGAGGAAAGCTATACTAAAAGTCTGGAAGATGCCTTTGAAATTTGTAATGCTTTTCTCAGATTAAATAAATAAAATTGATTCAAGATGTTTAGAAAATATCCTGAGAAAATACTAAACACTATATTGTGATGAATACTCTTATGAGAGTCCCTCTGATTTAAAAAATCTGGAAGACTTTCCAGTGAGCCTGCCGGGAGCATAGGGCATGACAATAGGGCTGTGGACAGGGTCATGCTCAGACCATGTAGTAAGCTAACAGGAGCTAGATGGTGGTGTACCACAGAGCTGCCTTGTACGGTCTTTGAATGTTCCCCTTCTTATCCTTGAAGGAGGATTAAATAAAATATAAATATAAAATATAGTTACTGTGTATCTTGCATGGTGATCAGTTCCCCCACTGAAAGTTATTTATTTGGTGCTGGGATTAGGACCTTTCATTTCCAGGTCACACCGCACCAATACATTATAAATAGTCTGAGGAGGGCAGTCACATTGCAGAGCTATGCCAGTGGGACTGATCAGGGTATTGATAACACAGTGTGTCTGTTTATGCCTCCCACAGGTGCACAGTTTAAGGGCTCTCCCATAAACACAGGGTGCTGTGATAGTAGGGCTCATCTGCCAGCATCAGGAAGGGGCACATCCATTGACTGTGCACCTCCAGGAAGGTTAAGAAGCATTTCTACCCTTCTGATAAGGAAATGAGCCCAGGGAAGTGGCAGGCTTAGCACACACAGCGAGTGCCTCTGGTGCAGAGAGAGGAGGGGAGGGATGCAGAGCATGCCCCTAGCCCTGCTGCTGGGACATGGCCAAGGAGCCTCCTTGCCAGCCTGCTCTCACCCGCTTTGTTTCTGCTCTCCTTCAACACTGATTTCCCATTGGTGCAAATTAGATAAGAATTGGTTCAGAGTCTTTAATTGTGACTTTAATTTTTAATCTGCATAATTAGATTTGTAATGGGCTATTTTCACAGTCTCAGGACTGTTCTGAGGTCATTAGTGCTGGGCCCTGTGAGATTACCATCTGCATTGAGAAGGCAAGGGCTGCAGGGCAGCCTTATGAGCCTCCTGTGGCTCATTCAAATCACTTCCTACTTGAACCCCAGCTGCTTTCCCAAGCCACTTAAGGGGGTACATCCTCGCAAAACATTAGTCATCTATCCCTACTAATGTCCTCTCAACTAATGCAATGTTTTAGGAGAACATGGTGCTGAGGGGAGATTAATAGGATCTGGGGTTTAGAGCGACTCATTTTATAATAGCTTTGTTTCTGACAACAGATCAACAGAAAGCAAGAGAAGAGACAATACAGTAGCACCAAGACTGGCACCAGCTTTCTGCTTCCCATGCTGTGGGGAGCTATTTGGAGGTCAGCAAGGGCTAGAGTGAGGCATGGAGGTGAGAAGCTACCTGGAAATCCTGGGATATGGATAAGGGAGCTCTCCCAGTGGAAGGTGGTGGCTTTGGGATGAGGCTGATGGGGTGGTTGGAAGGCTAGTAGGAAAAGGAGAGTTGAGCCTTGCTGAAAATCTCACTGCCCTGAAATCTGTCTCCTCACTTCCCACATACTTACGAATTCTCTCCTACTTCTCCATCCCCAGCATCCTCCTGATCCCTCCCAGGCCTGTTTCCCCAGTCGCGAATGGCCTCAAGATACTCTTCCTATCCCTTATTCCTTCTACTTTGAACTTCACTGCTGCTATAAATTCCTATTTTGCAGCTGCAAGAGGGAGAACAAAATAAATCTTCATTCTGGAGGTGGCAAAATTTACTGCAGCCTGCTTACTGGAAAGTCTGGGGCTGTCTCTGCTGCCACATCTTGTTCTACTTAAACTGCTGCTTTTAATAGACCCAGAATGTTTGCTTTGCCAAAGGTGTTTCCTTCTCTTCCATGTGCACTGGTATGTTCATGTAAGACCGAGCCCAGCCATGGGAGCTGCTGCCAGGGCTGCCTTGTGTTACCTCATATGGCACCAGCAACACGGTGGAGGCTGACGGACCACCCAGCAGGAGCAATCCTGACTTCAGTTGCAGTGGGAGCTGGATCAGAGATGTCTAAATGGGGTTTGAAATGTCTCATGTCAGATGCCAGCCCTACCTTTAATTAACCCCTTGAAAACAGGACTTACCACTGGGGATCTGTAGTAGATTTTGGGGGTTGCATCTGGGGTCACTGGTAATTTCTATGTTGAAGCTGGACAGCGGGTGTTAGCAAAGCAGTTATCCTTTACATCTTTAGCCCTTTCCCATTTCAGGTTCTCCGTGGCCAGTGGCATTTTGTTCTCATCAGATATCTTTTGGCAGACATTTCAAATGTTGGTAAGAATCAATATCTGAAGGATGTAGTTAAACTTGAGGTGTGGATCTCAAACCCATATGTTTGGCTTGGTAATGCTGTCCAGCTGCCTGCAAAGATCCTGCTATGAATTTGGGCTACAAATATCACTGGCATACAAAATCTGTGAGATTTTCTCTGCAGTAGTGATTTGCAGGACCACTGCTTCTCCCCTCCCACCACCCAAATACAGCTTGGTGGCAAACACGGTTGAGGACAAGACAAGACCTGTGTGGGAAGAGCTTTCCTCCTGCAGTGCAGGGCAGAGCCCTGTGCATACCACGTTAGAGGGTGGGGAGCAGCAGAGAGGGGAGCTGCATGGGAGTTTCAGTGCTCATTACATGTACTAGGGAGCAAGCAACATAAAGGAGTGATGCTGCACACTGCATCTCACCACCCTGTCCTGGCCATGCTGGCTCCACCGGACAGCCCCAACCTGTCTGGCAAAGGGTTCAGATCCCGCCCCAGTCAGGCTGGTGTAAGCAGCCCCACACTTTGCTCTTACTGCTAGTTCAGTGTGGTCATTGTATCTCAAAACCCAACCCACAGCAGGCTCATGTCTCCTCTGTGGAAGGATCTGACCACCTTCTGGAAGTACATGGTCCTGGTGGTGCCTGAAGTTCAATCGGCTCCACATAGTGGCACTCCCAGGGTTCAAGATGATCAATAAACCACAGAAAGCTTTTCTACCACAGAACTGATTACACTAACATGTTCTTGCTCTCCCCAGTATTTGGGGAGAGCTTTCCCATTCAGATGTCTCCATTCAACCAGCTGTTCTTGGCCACCTGCCCCACACTGGGTCGGGAGGCTGGGCTGTACTGGAGCAGTTGAGTGATGAGGGCTTGGCAGGGCTCTGGCAGTGGGGGCAGCCACTCAGGGTACAGCACTCCTTTCTTCTGCTGCTGGGGTATATTGCAGATGTGGGTATTGTCAAAGGGCATGCAGCCCGTCACCATCACGTAGAGCATCACCCCTAGGCTCCACATATCATACTTCTTGGCATCGTAGGGGATGCCCATCAGCACCTCTGGGGAACTGTAGGCTGCTGACCCACAGAACGTGGTACTCAGGTCTGGATAGCTGCCGGTCTCCTTACTGAAACCAAAGTCACTGAGTTTGGCCTGGTGGCCATCAGCCATGAGCAGCACGTTCTCGCACTTGAGGTCCCGGTGCACCAAGTTGCGGTCATGCAGGTAGTGCACAGCACCCACAACCTGTGCAAAGATGTCCCGGGCCTTGGGGACGCAGGGCAGCTTCCCCAGCTGCTGCACCAGCTTCAACAGGTCAGTGGCTGCTGCCTCCATCACTATGTAGAGCTTCCCATTGCAGACCTCAATGAGCTCCAAGGTGCGCACAATGTTGGGGTGCCGGATCTTGCGCAGGATATTGAGCTCCCTGGGCAGAAACTTGTACACAAAGGTGCGGGGTGCTCGTTGCTGGTCCACTACCTTGATGGCTAGGGGGCCCTTGTATTTGTTGGAGGTGGCTGCCTTCACCTTGGAGAAGCTGCCTTCCCCGATTGTGTGACCCAGCGTGTAGCCCAGATCATGAAGTATCTTCTCTCCTCCATCGGTTTTTGGCATGATGTCTGATCTTGATGGTCTTAATCGAAGCTGGTGTTTTGCTCCGGGATTTGAAAGCTTTAATGTAGGGTGTGTGGCAGCTGGTGACCTTCACTCTCCTCCACGGTCCGGTGGCTGCCCCTTGGGGCTCCAGGGCACACCCAGGTATTGTGATGGGGTGGAGTTCTATGGCAGTGCCTTTGTGAGATCAAAAAGGTGTCTGGTGTGTGCCCTCAGCTCATGGGTGTCCCAGGCATGCCCATGCCCATGCAAATGCCCGGGGAGAACTCCCACAGGTGATATTTTAGAGCTTTTACCTTTTTCACCTCTTCAAAAGAGGGCTTTTTGGATGATGAGAGATGAGGAATCCATTTGGGTACCTCTACCAGATTTCTGCCGGGTATATTAAAATCAAACTGCACAAAGTGGTACAAAGGAGTGATTTCTACTGTCTCTGACTGCATACCACCTTGGCCAGCTCTAAATAGTTCCTTTTTCGTTATGATGGTGCAGGGAGATATTCTACTAAGTAGGTTTTCTGATCTAGGGTGATGTGGAATTTGAAATGCATCTTTCAGGAGAAACACTTTTTCAGTTTCTTAACCTTGTAATTGTTTTCCCTGTATTCTGCTCAAAATGGTATTTTGGAGATTCATGGAGAAGTGAGACCAGAGATCCTTTGGAGAGCTTCTCTAATTTAGATTTTAAATGCTTTTATTCAGTTCTAGTTTCCATAAAAGTGACAGTCAGATTAAGCATGGGGGCAGGAGCTGGGCTGGGTCCCACATTCACTCCAGAGCAAAGCATCCCGCCTCTTGCACGCTGCATCCTAGGCCAGCGTCAGCTCCTTCCTTCAAGTGCTGCATCCTTGGCTCTCACAAGCAGTTGTTTCTGGTTTGTGCCGGGCTTTTTAATCTGCCCGAGGATCCTGTCCTTCTTGTGGAGCCCACATTCCCTTTACAGCTGTACAAAGGAGCCCAGGACCACAAAACAACCGTCTTCCAAAGTACCAACCCGAATGTGATTTTTGAGTTTTTAATATATGTTTCATTCTGCTTCTGAAGAGGAATAAGACCCAGCTGAAGACAGAAGAAACCTTTCCTGTGAGTCCCTCTTCTCAGTGCTCTGAAGCCACTTGAGGAAATTAAATTAATTCGAAATACTGAAAACATAGGTCTGTATGTGCTGTGGGGGTGCTTTGCCCTGACTCCTAAGGACAAGTAGTGTAATCATCATATCGAGTTTTATCTGCTGGAGGAGTTGCAGGTCAAAACCAAACCACCTTCCCACTTCAGACGCTACTTCTACAGGCTAGTTGGAAGTGTGGAACTCAATGTGCTGTGGAAGCGCAGTTGCCAGGCGTGTACCATCGAGCATGTTGTCAGAAAGCCAGGCAAGAGGCAGGTATGTTGAATGGTGGAGGATTTGCTCCTGTGCAGAGCTGCCCTGACTGGACACATTCAAGGCCAGGTTGGATGGAGCTTGGAACAACCTGGCCTAACCAAAGATGTCCCTGCCCATGGCAGGGGTGCTGGAACGAGATGACTTTCGAAGGTCCCTTCTGACCCAAACCATTCTATGATTCTATGCTGGCCACTAAGGAATGTTCTTGGTCCATACTTCTCTCCTCTGAAGAAAGCGGAGGCCTTATTTGATGGCAAAGAGCTGATGTCTGTATGGAGCTTGAGCGCAAGGAACTCCACACACATGCAGGAGTGCAGGACGTGACCCAGCCAACTCTCCCTTTCTGTCTGGGACATCAAACAAAGGCCCCCAGGTTTCTCACTTCTGAGGTGGATCAGTAAGCCAGATCCGTAAGTTCCTGATCAGAAACTGCTGCTACTTAAACTGCTGCCCAGCAATGAGAAGGCCAGATGCAGAAAGCCAGTTTGCTGCACACATGTGATTTCCTGGCACCTCTGTTTAGCCCATGAGTCATAACCACAGTGACTTCAGCAGAGGTCTGAGATGGACTTTTCACAGGAGCTGGGACCTTTAAGATGGTTAAGCATAACTGAACCAATGTGGGCACTTTTACAAGGGAAAACGCTTAGACCAGGAGTCCCTTTCCCACTTATTACCAGAGCACCTTTGGAAAATGCCATCGTTGCAAGCTCTGGGAGATCAAAACTTGTGGGTTGCTCTCTGTAAGGGGCTTGGCTGATGCTCAGCTCATCTTTTAAAACAGGAACAGGAGTTCATGTTATAGACATGTTCCCGAAGCCTACAGGTAAAACCCTCATTTATGGGGAACCTCTTCAAAGCCCCCACTAATCACATAACCAGAAGAGGTGCTGACCAAACTGCAGTACAAAAACCAAACTGGTGGCTACAAATCACACTGCGATGGTAAGGACTAACGTTGTGGAGTCCCATGTGGCTGGTAACTCCATCTGCTTGAGAGAGCTTGCTGCTTTTGGGAAGTATTCAGCAAGCTTTGATGAGGAGGGCAGTTTCAGACTCACTAAGCATTCCTCTAAGCCCACAGATATCACACTGCAGTTAGATGCTGCAGGAGCATCCCGGGGGCTGAGGGGTTTAGCAGTGCCTCGAATAAGACAGGGAAAAAAAAGCCCTAGTGAAAACAGTCACTTTACTGGCTATGAAAACATCGTAGCAAACACTCCCCCTCCTGTACGCTGCAGGATAAATCTCTGCAAGCTGGCTTTGCAGGGATCATCACTGCACATCTTCATGCTCCTGACCATGCTCACAGCATGGCTTGGGTCTGCTGCAAAAACCTCCAGAGACAAAGAGCAAGAGTACGAATGAAAGGTTTCAGCTTGGCAAGACACTGTCAGGCAGAGGAGGAGGAAAAGTGTCTGAGCTCAGCTTTTTGTGCCGTGCTTAAACCTCAGCGAAAGAGAGTTCTTGCCTCGTTAGCTGCTGGCTCAACATTTACTGGTATAAGTATGCACAAAATACCTCTTTTGCTCTCAATCCCTCTACCTCATGTACTTGTGGTATAAATATTTTGGTCACACCAACATATCCAATATAAGGTACTCAGTACCAACATATAAACTGATGCTGAGCTCTTGAGCTTTCTGGTACCTTTTTTGCATCAAAGCCATGTTTGTAGATCTGACTTGTTCCATTGCTCTTATAAATGACAGCAATTAGAAATCAGGCAGCAATTACTGGTCTGTTAAATCCAGTACACGAGCAGGAGGAGCTGGTCTGCAGAGGTATAAATTACTAGAGCTCTCCATCAGGGTTTTCATTATGGGGATGTTTTCTGACTCTGGCAATGCGGTTGCGCATGAGCCTGACGAGCAGTTAGCTCCTCTGCCAGGCGTTGATCAACTCCTGAAGGACCATTCATGCTGCTGTGCAATGCGGGGACACCAGAGAGCTATCAGATGCCCCAGAAGCAATTTGTTTGTTCCAAACTTAGCATAAGCTAATGCACCTCTCTTGGTAAGTTCATCCAAGGTGAGTCCTGCATTGCCCAGGGCTGGACTGCTCAGCAGAGACCAAGCTCTGCTGGGCATCACTTCACACCAAAACCAGGATGAGCTCTGATTTAACCTTGCCTGGGTCTTGGGTGCATTACAATTACATAGCATGGTGTTCCCTGAGGGTAGCTCAGCCTTGCTGAGAAGTTAACACAGATGAAGCTCTCCAGCCTTGCACACAGCTGCCTTCTACCAGAGAAGAACAAACAAGCCAGGAGGTTATAACAAAGCAGGATGTTTTTCTGCGTCATCCCATAGATATAGATACTTTTTTTTCACTAATAATTAGGTTTCGCTCACAATTAGGCCTTCTCTTGCAGCAAAATCCTGGCAGTTGATAGCTGGGAAATCATCAGTCTGCTCTCTGAACACCAGCATTCATCAAACATGCCTGTGTGGTGCCTTTCGGGTGGCTGCCCTCTTGCCAAACCTCAGCAAGAGGCAGTACTAAATCAGTGTAATTACTGGACTGAGACACCAGCTTTCATGCAGCATGGCAAAGAACTGAGCTAACAAGAGGGCCATTAGAACATGCACGCTTCAGAAACTTCTCTATCTCCTCTGCAATCCCTTCATAGTGCCCCATGCTGTGATCCGGTCCATTGGGGCAGGGCTGTGAGAGACACACTGGCGTTGGGGCAGAAGAGGCAGAGCAGCCACACAGGCTCAGAGTGCCTGTCATTGATCTGATGGCAGACTGACACCGCTGGGCAGGGATTTCACTCACTATTGAGCACAATGTGAGTCCTGCTGGCACAAGCATGCCAAACTGCAACTCCTTTTAATGCAGACGTCCTAGAAGCCAAAAGAAACTATAGATTTATACCTTATGCCATGGAACTATAACTTACAATGTGTAGAATGACCTCTGTACTGGCACAGAGCTCTTGAGATTTCTTTAAATACCTCTGTTTGTGTACGAGCAGAAACATTTTGCCCAGGAGCTGTAACTTTCACACCCAGTCAAGTAATTCCTTGGTGGCCCACTCTGTGGCCCGCCTATGTCCAGACCTTATTGCTTAGCACCCTGTGAATGTGGGAATGGGCAAAGAGCTGCACAAGAAGTAAAAATAACTAATGCTACTATTTTTGCTAGACTACCTCATTATAGATAGGACAAAGGGTAACCGCATTTTTTCCTAGCAGATACTGAAGTTACCAAGATCTCACTAGCAATGAGTAATGAAAGCTCTTTAAAACAACAGCTTCCCATGTTTCATCCTGTGTTTGATTATATTCTTTTTAAGATGATTGGTTTACTTTCAATCATATTGAAATGACTCAAATGAAACCGAGAGCACTGTTCTGAAAAGGAACCTGCTGCTTGTAGCACTATTTTCCATCCGTCTGGATGCTGCAGGTACTGAAGACTGGTGAAGATGTTGCAGATAGAATTCTTCTGTAGTCCCATGGAGCCATACTACACTCTCTTGGTACAAGTACCGAAGGCAACAAGCCAAGGTGAGGAGGCACAGCCACTCATTGGATAGGGCATAGCTAGTAAAGGAAATAACACTATTGGCAAGTACTCATTTTTCTGGTGATGTTATTTGCCCCTTACTTGCCAAGTACTGTTCAGTGAGCTATTCAAAGGCAATTGATCGCTGGCCTGTGTGGTATCTGAGCAGTTGGAAAAATGGGGCAGATGCCATGAAAAGCATATTGAATGCAAGCTGCTTCAGGAGCTGAATTGCTGTCATTGCCCCAGACCTTTCCTGCAAAATCAAGCTGTCTGTGAGGTCATTTTAGGCACTGGTATTAACGGGACCTGGAAAGTCAAAGGTACAAAAGTAATTGCAAAGCCTTGTCTCTGAACATCTGATGAAAGCTCTGCATGTGTGCATACAAGCACAGCCTAAATTTGGCTGTGATCTTGTGGCTCTTTACTGGCAGCAACAGCAGCTTTGGCAATGGAGAAAGCCCAAGTCACAGGTAGTCACAAAAACTGCGCTTGGTAATGTGCTGCTGCTCTCTTTCTTCTCATGTTGTAAGGATTGGCATTTGCTTAAAATACTCTATGTTGGGTTTTTCATCCCTTTGGCAGACAAGGAGATCTAGGACCTCACATTCCTGGTGTTCAGAAGCAACTGCCTGTCATCAAATCTTGCCCTTAGTCTCTTCTTCAAAGAGAATAAGCTATTGAAGCTGGCTGTGGGACTCACAAGAGGTCTCTTAGAAGTTCAGCAGGATGAGAGGAATACCAAAGAGAAAACTCAATGTCCACTTGATTAACCAAGGTTGCCCAGACATCATAAAGAAACCTCCATTTGATTAACTGAAGTTGTTCAGACACCATAAAGAAACCTGAGACTGGCATACCTTGTGTGCCAGAAATGTCTCTTTATGTAAATGAGAATTTAAACTGTGTGAGGGACATAAAATGGGCTTGTAAGCCATCAGAGGGAATGGATATATGGCAACAGGCCACACCACCACCTCTTGGAGCAGCTCGTGGCTGCCTCGGTAGGTGCCAAAGAAGATGAAGGATGGAAAGGGCTAATGGGCTGCTCTGCAAACATGATTTTGCAGCTGGTATTGCTGGGCTACACCTGCCAAGAATCTCAAACCTGAAAGCAATAAACTAGAGAGGAATGGGAGACAAAAGAGGCTAAACAGGCTTTGGCAGGCTGGCTGCTTGAGGAGCAGGAGGGCTTCTCTGCTAGGTTTGCTACTGAGAGGCTTTGCACCAAAACCCCTTTGAAAAGGGTGGAAAAAGAGTGAAGTGTTGGTCTTCTGTCCTTGTGGTAAGAGGAAAGTCATGCCTGGCTTGTCAGGGCTGTGCAGGGAAGCAAGCTTTCCTTTCTGGTGCTGGAATACCCACTGAGCAGGGGGAGGCATGGCCTGGGAGCCGAGGCGGGGAGCTCACTGCACCCTTTCCTGGCCAGAGGTGGTGTTCTCCCTGTGTTTTGTGCAGATGGCTCCTCCTCACCACCTACCTTCCAAAAGCTGGGAAGCTCTTTGTTCCTTGGCCCGTGCTGCAGACACTTGTCTTGGCTTTCTAGTGGCTGATTCCTGTGCAGTCACCAGGATGGTCCTTACAAGCCAAAGGGAAGGGACTGTGCAGTGTTCACAGGCTGCCAGGTTGAGAGAAGCGTCTAAGCTTGCTCTTCCTGCATCTCATTGAGGCTAGGGAAAGAGCCTAGCAAGCCTGCTGAGATACCCCCTTGGCACTGGACAGCCAGTAGGAAAGGTGTGGGTATGAACTAGGGCTCCATGCTGCACCTCTCCTGAGACCAGGGACCATTTCTCTGCTTTCCGTGTTGCTTCAGCATCAACAAGTCTTTTCACAGATGAAAGATTAAATGCCTGCCACAGCTGTTGACATGTTTACTGTATCTGTGTGCCTGCTATCTATGTCCTTAGGCAGAGCCAGCCGGTGTTTTGTCATGGCTGGCTGTCAAACAGGAGCGAGAGGGCTTCAGGTGGGGCTTTAAGCAAGGCAGAGTTTCAAAAGCTGCAGCAAGTGCCTCTTGGGTTACTGGAAATGGAATCGGGTGGTGATGAGGGACAAGGCAAAAGTTGGGAAGTTAAAAGCTTTGCTTAACACATCAAGTTATGTCCATCAAATCCAAATATATTAAGTTGGAAAACCAGGTAAGCATTTTGTGGTTAACTATCCCAGATGAACAATACTTAAATTTCTTCTTTACACTGATTTAGTTACCTGCCTGTGGAGAACCTCATTGCAAAGCATTATGTATTCAGAAAGAGATCTAGTTGTCTAGCACCTATTGTAATTAATTTGTGGCCAATTAAGGGCTGCAGAACTTGGCCTGTAATTAGGATATGACAGCCTATGTTACAGAGATTTGGAAAGCTGATGGCAAAGTGTTACGGCTATGGAGCAGGTGTTTAAATGCCTTTAAATAGCATGGACGTTGTCAGAGGCTGATTTAATGAGCTGCTTTTAGAGCTGTGCTGAAACTCTTCCTGAAGGCGCCCAGCTAATTGTTGAGATGGCTTCTCCCCTCAAGTCTGGTTGGCCTTGGAAGAGGCAGTCCTGCATTAGAGCCTGGCAGGGTGGGAATTAAAGGAGAGAACAGGCTAGACATGCAAACCAAGAAGCTTCAAAGCTGTCAAGACAGATGAGAAAGTTTAGGCTGAGATTTAGAAGATAGCAAAGACAAATTCTAAGTGGCAGAGGGAGATACTCCATAGACCAGATAGTTGGTGTGGGCACACACATATTAAAGAGGGAGGGTGGCAGGCGCTTTGGGAACAAGGCTGGAGGCACCAACAGGGTTTGAAGGTCTGTTTTGCTGAACAGACTCCATCTGTGTACTCCATCCAGCACCTAACTGGACAGGCTTCTGTGGGATCTGAAGAAACTGCTGAGAAACCAAGCAAGAAACTAGCCATGGCCCTGAGAGGAAAACTGCCAAAGCAAGCTGAGGCATATCACATACAGAGACAAAAGGATGGGCGGTTTGGGTGGCAGTGAATATGGATCTGCTTACAAAAGTAGAACACAATGACTCTGCATTACATTTGTTGCTCTGCTTTCCAGAAAACTGAACTTTTTGTTGCTTTCCTGCTTGTGTTTCCCTAAAAGGGAAATAAAAACATTGAAAGCAGAAACCAGCCGCTCCCTTTGATTTACCATCAGTCACACAGAGCATGGAGACCAGGCCTGCCAGCCTGGGCTGGGATGGAGGGGTGGGCATGCCTGCACCCCACTGCAGAACAGTGGGTGCTCACAAGCCATGAAGTATGTATAATATCACAGTGCCCTCTTGGGGGCAGGTGTTCCCTGGAAATAAGCCTTTATGATTTATGTGCTGCAGATATCCTTCCCACTGTTTATTTTAGGAGTCCATGCTGCCTAGCTAAATCACGGATTTACCCACCAAATGCTGCCCTTTCTAAGGGAGTTTTGGACTTGGTTTTCTATTTAATTATTATTTCTCTGTTGCTGATCTGTACTTTAAATGCAAAACCACAGAAGTGAGGGTGATGGCAGTCTGCGCTCAGAAATGAAACCTGCCTCGTTTAAGCACTTTCAGATGACTGGCCCCAGCAAGAAACAAATTGTTTTAACAATAGATTTAATTAGCTGGTGTTTGTATTCCTTCACAGAGTGCCTAAGTCCCAGTGCACCTGCTGGTAGACCTGTCTGAAAGCCCTGGCATCTCCTGCAAAGGAGTGTGAAGAATGAGTGAAGACTTAAATAAGGACATGGGTAAGTATGGCAATTCCCTGCTGGCTGTGGGAACAGCCTGGAGAGGAGGGGAGTGTGGCTGCTTTCTTCTCCTCTAGCTTTTGCACTGCTGTCTTTTGTTCAATGTTAAAAAGAAATGAATAAAAACGTAACTTACAGCAAATATTTGGGATCATCCTGTGGCACAGCTAATACGGCTCCTGGTGCCCTACTGTTGCCGTTAATGCTCTGAATATTGGACAGTTAAGACCAAACGCTTTGCCTTCAGTAGCCACTCTGACTCTCAGAAATAAGCAAACTAACAAAGTTTTGCTGTAAAATAGACCTATCATTTCCCTGATTCCTTATGTTTGTTGGATTAGGAAAGAACCTTTGTTTTAAGGAAGATATAAAATGACAAGTTTTTGATACTTGTGATGGTTTTTGCTGCATGTATGCATTCAAGATTGGATGTGGGGGTTTGGGGTTTGGTTTAGTTGTTTTATACAGGGGGTGGTGTAGTGCTTTGTTTTGGGTTTTACCTGAATTGTTTAAAAAAAGGCCACCTGTGGTAAGGATTGAGTTGAAAAAGATGTGTCATCTGGCAGATGAGCCTATGACCCTAAAAGCTGGTTTCTCTTAAAAGCCAGCCTCTTAAGACTGATGATGAGGGCTTACATATCTTTTCTTTTTCTAGATCTAGTTTACTTCACATCAGAAGTAGAGTTTTCCCAGATGCCAGGCCTGAAAACTTGTTCTGGGCTCTGACAGTCAGTCTTTCATGTTGCTGCTTCTCCCTCCTCTTGTGTCATTATCTCCCTGAACACAATGGCACTGTTACAGGGCAGCAGCCCTTGGACATCACCCAGCTATACCAGGCAGCACAATGAGCTGGGAAGACAGAGCATGGCCAAAGAAATCACGGTGTGAGGAACACTTAACCAATGAGGTGCTGTTGGAAAACGTTAGAATAGATCTCCTATTTTCCTTGATCAGGTGCCCCTTTGTTACTCTGACAGGGGGAAGAAATCCCTGTATTTCTGAGCACACCTTGCTTTTTGTGCTGAAGCCTTTCTCCTTTCAAAGACAACTCTTGGCCTCTCCAACTCCCTGCTTTGCTTTCTAAGCTCCACGAGGTAAGAAGCAACATTTCTTCTGTGTTGCCTTTGTTTCCTTGGTTCTTGCTTGTCCCCAGTCTGTATAAAGGGATCAGCTGCTTTCATTTTGCTATTTAGTGGCTATGTTTTACAGGGCAAGTTGTTTGATTGCTGCTTACTGGATCTGGCTCTCAGCTTGTTGTAAGTTCAACAAGATTTAGCTGCGTGGCCTGAGCTGGTTTGTGCCAGGCAGGATTAAAGCTGAGTATTTAAGGAAAGTATCATTTCTGTGGACAAGGGAAGAGGAGGAAAAACCTATTATTTGCAAAGCTGTGATATTCTTACAGGCAAGGCCTTGGCATCTGGAGGGATGATACCTTCTGCTAGGGACGTGGCTTAGATCTGTTCAGTTCTGGCCAGCCTGTGAGCCTTAAGACCATATAGTCAGCTAAGCCCAGACGATGGCCTCCCCCAGGCACAGGGACTGGGGTGAGTGAGAGCAGGATCTTCTCCCGCAGCACTGGCTCTGGCCAGCCAGCCTCTGCCACAGCATTCAAAGCCTCTGGTACCATAGGCGCTCCACCTCATGAGCAAGCTTTGAAGTTTGAATGGCAGAAGCCTTTTGCACATCTTCACGCATACACCCCCATTGCTTTACTTATGTAGTTGAGCAGGTGTATTTGAAGTTTATTTGGGGGGGGGTGACAGAAAATATTTGCAGGTTCCCTCTTCAAACTCACAGCTTCGAGAGAGTGGTTTTTGTGTTTGAAAAGATAATGGGTTCAACCTATTTTGCTGTTCCACCAAGCCTCCATCAGCAGGATTGTAATGCTAGCACGGTGAGCAAGTGTCCTGGTTTCAGCTGGGATAGAGTTAATTTTCTTCCTAGTAGCTGGTGCAGTGCTGTGGTTTGAATTCACTCTGAGAACAATGCTGATAACACACTGATGATTTAGGTGTTGCTCAGGAGCACCTACCCCGAGCAAGGACTTTTCAGTCTCTCATACTCTGCCATGAGGAGGGACATGGGAAGCTGGGAGGGAGCAGAGACAGGACACCTGACCCAAACTAGCCAAAGGGCTACTCCATACCACAGCACATCATGCCCAGTATATGAACTGGGGGAGCTGGCTGGGAGCTGGCAATCACTGCTCTGGTTGGGCTGGCATTGGTCATTCTGTAATGAGCAATTGCACTGTGCATCACTTTTCTTTCTGGAGTTTTATTCCTGTCTTCCACATACACATGCACCTTTATTATTATATTTTACTTTATTTCAATTATTAAACTGTTCTTATCTCAACCTATGGGTTTTACCTCTTTTGAGTCTCCTCCTTATCCCACTGTAGAGTGGGGGAAGTGAGCAAGCGGCTGCATGGTACTTAGTTGGTGTGACATGACAGCAGGAGCGCGATGATGGCATCTCTGGGCTCTCAGGGACTGCTATAATACTGGCAGCGGTGTGAATCAGTTTGTCAAGATAGTAAACAGTTTACTCCTTACAGGTATTTGGATGGCAGGTAGGTGTGACAGCGAGCAGCATCAGTGTAATCATTAAGATGGTAATGTCTCCTGCAAGCTCTTCCTTCCTTCAGAGTCACTCCAGTGTCCTGAATGCACAGGGGGCATGGAGGAGCAATGAGGCAGGGCTTCATCAGTAGCTGTCAGATGCAGAAAGAAATAACTTCACGTAATGTAACCTCACTCAGTTTGTAACTGCTTGTGCTGGCCATACCTTGTATTTACGTGGTGCCACAGGAAACTCTGTAATGATAAAATTTAAATGAGCACACAGTCCTCCAGGCTAAATCTGTTACCAGTGATAACATTTCCACTGTAGCTTGTCTTGTTGCACCTCAAGAAAAGCAGCTGATTGGATGGAGTGATTTATTTTCATTCCTAAGGGAAAAAATAGCCTTAGAGCCTTTGTGAGCTCTAGAGCAACAGCAACCACAGCACTGGGAAGGCCCTATCTGCAGTCACGGAAACAACTGATAAAAACTTTCTCATCACTTCTCAGATTGACTTTTGCTATAGGATGCAAACATGAAAGAGTCTCCAGGGTCTTTCTTCTCTACATGGGAACACTAGCAACAACCCTGGCACAGTTTGAGAAACTGGTTGTCTTAATCACTGTGTAAAGACTTGGTTGACTGAAGAGGTTCCTACAGGAAGCACAAGAGCAGGGGAATTGGGGTTGGAGGTGGGGTGAGAAGAGCCTAGGACTTGAAAGGGGTAGTATGTGAGGTGACCTACACCTGTGTCATGAAGGGTCCCCAAGCACCCCTGACTTTCATTTCACACAAATAAGTGTGAAGTGAATTGTAACCCTGTGCACAACTCTTATGTCTGAGCCACGCATAGGTCATGATTGTGGTGATCCCACATGGGTATGTGATCTTCATGGCATGGGGCTGAGCCTGGCATGGGTGTCCAGGCCACAAGGTGATCTGGAGGCAGCAGTCTTAATGACCCTTGTGACTCCATCCAGACTGAGATTTGGACCACTCTGCCACAGGCCAGTCATGCTGGTCACTGTGGCATGAAGATCCAAGAGAAAATCAGGCTTCCACTGCCTCACTAGCCAGATACCTCATAAGCCTCAGACTGCACCTACAAAAAGCAAAAGGGCATTTGGGAAAGTGGTGGAAAAGGTCTATCAGAAGGACCAGCATGGTGTGTTTGTGATGTATTGACTTGTGTTCTTGGAGGAGCAGGCTAGTGCACAGGGATATTTCCAGGGCCTTATAGAATCATCTAGGTTGGACAAGACCTTTAAGATCTTCAAGTCCAACCATTCCCCAGCACTGCCAAGTCCACCACTAAACCATGTCACCAAGGGCCTCATCTATATGATTTTTGAATGCTTCCATGGACAGTGATTCCACCACTGCCCTGGGCAGCCTGTCCTGATGCTTGGCTGCCCTCTTGATGAAGAAATTGTTCCTAAACCTCCCCTCGTGCAGCTTGAGGCTGTTTCCTTTTTTCCCCATCACTCTCTCTGATGTCTCTATTCCACTTAAATGCATAACCTGCTTGCCCCTGTGTCTTCCCAGATCAATATATCCTGCCTTGCTGTGGTATGTTCATTTTCTTCAACAGTCCAGATTTGGTCAACCAAACTAGAAATGGTGGCAGCAAAAGGAAGTAGCAAAGCCTAAAATAAGCCCTTGTTAAAATGACCCTTGTGTCTCTCCAGTGTCTTTCATCCAGTTTGCAACCAGTATTTGCAGCCAGGTGCCAAGATGGGTGGGTTGGTTCACAAGGGGCATATGGCAACAGCAGTCCAGAGACACTTCCGATCTTGGTTATTGACCACTTCCTCGAGTGGCTTCCCACGTACATTGCATGCCAGCAATGACACAATTGGACCACTGTTACAATCAGATTCCTTTCCCGTGTGACATATCTACATGAGAAGTTGGTCTAACATTGGCTGTGAAAGCCCATGAGGGCAAGTGAGTAAGTAGACACCACCAGTGACTAAAAGCTTCCTGAAAGATGTGGTCAGATTGGTGGCACAGCAGCATTGCACACCTCTAGGACTAGCTGCTGGGATGGGATCAACAGGGTGAGCCACAGGTGATGGATCCAGCCCCAGCAGAGAGAAATGCCGCCCTCAGTGTGCGTTCACTGCACACCACCAAAGCGTGCTGGCAAAGCGTGTGCTGAAGTGGGTTTGTATGCCTCTGCTTTTTGTGGTTTAATATTTAAGTGACACTTGTTTTTTGGTGTGTGGTAGTCAGTTTTTCATGAGATGTAGACCTAACTCAAAATTAACCACTGACTTAACTGCGTAGCTATTACCTGAACAGCTCAACATCGCTAATACTGATGCTGGAATATAGCATTTTCTCTAATCTGTCTCAGAAGACAAAGGTTTTTGCACTTTGGAGCTCCTCAGCACTCAAAGGCAACACGGAGCAAAGGGGACCTGTCAGATATGTCCTGTATTTCATGCAACTGGTGGTCAAAGGACCTCAGATCAGTCTCAAAGGGCATTTTACTTACATGCTTCCTAACACAGGACTTGTGTGGGCACATTGGCATTTCCAGCCCTCTGCCATACATTTCAGAGGGAGGCTTCAGTTCCTCAAATCCTCAGATAAAATATTCTGGGGAAGTTTTGCTACGTGCTTTCTTAGTCTCTATGAGGTAGCTGCTGGCAGGGGTGGAACAGCACTGCAAACACCCCTCTTCCTTCTCGTGCATTTGTCTTTTTCTGGAAAAAAAAAAAAGCAACAGCAGCTGGGTGTTGTCATGGTGTTGCCTCCTGCTTCCCATTACACTGTGCTCTGCGTGGGCAGATGTCACTTGTTTTCTTCTTTCTAAGGTGACTGCAGCCAGGGCTGTGATGCTCCGTTAATGCACAAGACCTCAAATGTTTCCATTTGCTAAACCTAATGACTTCGACCTGATGTGAATGCAATCCCCAGCAGTGCTGCACCTGTCTGGAAAGCTACACCTCACAGCCAGCCTTTGCTTTTCTGCCTCTGCCCTTCACAAAACCAACTATTAAAAGACAGAGCCTTTGAGTGAAGCCTGCCAGAAATGATGCCTGCTCCCCTTTGCCTGCCAGAGCCCATTTGTGCCACTGCCTCCCTGGGGGTCCTCATCCAGCGCTGGTGCAGCACAGGGGCTCTGCAGAGAGGAGACGTACCCACATAATTCCAGCCCACCATTTCTACCTCCACAGAGCCTCCAGCCAGGCAAAAATGTTGCTGCTGCAGATTTCAGCTCAGTTATCTATCCAGGGGCTTGGGAGCAGCTTCTCTGTAGCTAGTTAGCTAAAAGCAGCTTTCCACGGGAGGACATCCTAGCTGCGGCGGGACGGGATGAGGAAGGGCTCATCCCTGTGTAGCAGCAGAAATGAAAGCTGGCTGAGCTGAGGTAGCAGCAAAGGCAGGGGAAAGGGCTGTAAAAAGAGTAAAAGAGCACTGCTGGTGGCCGTGAGTCACAGTGGGAGCCTGCATGGAGGGTTATCATTTATCATCAGTCTTTAAGAACCTGCTCTAAGCCCCTCCTTTGGGGGATCAAAGCCACTTCTAAAATTCACAGGTTTTGGCCTTTATAGGATTTATTTTCCTACCAAATCCTTGTAGGAAGTGAAAATCTAGAGCTGGTGAGTAGCTTTAAGAAGTATCAACCTATTGAACTGAAAACGAGTTCTCTTTATCTTCTATTCTAAATCTCTGCAACTCCTCCAGTGACCTCTCTGACAGATCCCCAGGAAGCAAAACAAACACTGGGTTTGGTCTGGTTTGTTCTGCAGAGCACTACTTGCGAAATCAATGGTGGGTTGTTTTCCTTTTCCTTTGCTCAAGCCAGAAATAGGTCAAGCAGCAAACCAACGACATTTCTGAGGCAGCCATGAGTGACTGGTGTATGTAGGTGTACTTCAGAGGTGGCCTCTCTCTGGGGTTAATGTTCTCTTGCCTAAAATCCCGCAGTTTCCTTGTGCTAGAAGAAAGAAGTTGTTTGTTGCAGAGAAATGAAACCACTTAGGTTTCCTTGAACAAAGAGGGCAGGTTTTTCAATAGAAAATATATCCAGTACATCTTCTTATGAAGAACTATGTCCATGATACCCAGTTTTGCTTTTTCATGTTTGATGTCTGTGCTTGAACCCTCAGCCCTTCACTAAGACCCTCTCTCATTAGCATTGCGCCTTGCCTGAGGTAAGGCTGCATAAGGCAGAAAACCTTCTTAATGGAAGCGAGTGAAAGATCTTTCATTGTGTGAGGCTATTTCAGATCACATATGGCATTGTCAGATCTATTCTAAATCACAGAAAAGCTAATTTGGTCACAGCAAGACAGCAATATCCGTGCTATTTAGGTCCAGTCTTCAGAAAGGTTGTCCCACTTATTTCCCTTGGAAAATCCCAGCCCTGGTGATTAGCTTTATTTTCTGCACATCTTCCAGATCTTTGCTTGTCTCTTTCGAATGTTTGGCAACGTTTTCAGTGACGCAGGCTGTAACAAACTGCTGCAAGGGCTTTTGCAGTCACTGCCTTGGAAAATATATAGGGGGCTTTGTTTTCTCATGTGCCCTGGGCCCCCCTTGAGCATGAAATTGACCCTTCAGAACACGCACAAGGCATGAAGGGGGACAGCCCACAGACGGTTTAGTAGTGCTTTTAATTGTTAGGCCAGCAGAGGAACAATAATTAGACGCATGATGTTCTACTTCCTATCTATACTGTGATTTTTCATATCAAACCGGCTTGTTTGAAAGGCTGAGTTCTTGGAACTGAAACCTGGGAGACACCAGGCAGCTGCCACTGACGTGCATGGGCTGAGAACTGCTGAAATGTTCCTCTCTGCTTCCTAGGAGCAGTCAAGTCAAGTAACAGAAGTAATCTGTGGGCTTTCTCCAGCCAAGGTCATAGGAAAGAATTTTAAGAAAGCGAACAAACTATCAGCCTGCTTTGGAAAATGCAAATTAGAAATGTGCTTTATCGCAGTATCTGAACGAGAGCTGCTCACTGAGGAAAGCAGAGAAAGGCAGAGATGGGAAGTGACCTTCCAAGAGCTCTCACCCTGGTGACATGTGGCTCTCTTTCACCGCAGACTATGCACTAGCATAGCCACTGCAAAAACCCCGGAGAGTCCTTTCCTTGCCAGCTTTCTCACCAGTTCTTAAGAAGGGATCAGAAAAGCCCCACCAGATAACACCTATTGTTCTTGCGTTTGTTTTCTCTCCTTCCACCTAAAGGTCTCTTTCGACATCTCCTGTGTTGGCTGCTGCAGCCTCTTTCCCTCTTGCACCCTAGTATGCACAAAATCTCCCTCCAAACCAGTGAATGTACAACTAAGTTGAGCTTTCTCCAGTGTGACCTTGTAATTTCTCCTCTCTTTGAGTACCTGCATGACCAAGGTCACACTTCTTTTCAATGTCAAGATCTTTTCTGAGTCTACTAATCTTTGGATTTTTCTCTTAGGTGCTCTCCTGTGATCCAACAGTGTCCTTTCTACTCTAATACAGTATCTCTGACTTACTCCCCTCCTGAACCTGCTCTACTAGTCTGTTTCTTAGGTACTTTGGTAGCAGTCACTTGCAACCTCCACCACCTAGAAGCATCCTGGCCTTCCTCAGGTAAGGCAGCTGGTTATGCCCTCAACACTTTGAGGGATTTGGAGCCAGTCCAGCACTGAAGTAGAAGGCTGTTGGGTAAAATTAAAATGAACTTATGTTGTTGAATGTTGAACTAACTTACAGACTCATGGAACTGTGTTTAATTCCAAACCCTGGAAAATATATGTTATACCTATTTGCTAAAAATACTGAAAGCCTCATGATGGAGCATCTTCAAAACTAATTTCATCTATACATAGGTCTGACATCCAGGTTGAATTATCTGTGATGCTTTGGAATTCACTGATCACATACAGTGTCAGAGAGAAGCTCTTTTCTTAGGTCCATTCATGTTTAGTATGGCTCGTGTAATATCACTTTCTTATTAAGGAACACGTAGACTGACTTCCTATGACATACACAAAGCAAAAAGCTTTTACCTGCTCTTGTTAGTGATGGTTATTAGGGCAGGCACAAGGAACAGGCAACCGAGATCCCATTGTGATGCAGAGTATGAACACAGAGTGTTACACTGGCCCTGCTTTATATTAGTCTAATTACAGCCTGTCACACTCAACAAACCATTTTTTCTATAATGGAAAC
>JAOEHX010011384.1:0-19895 GCA_025448015.1 Bolborhynchus lineola
GTGGTAGCAGCAGTGGTTTGTGTTATACCTCAGTTACTGGACTGTTCTTATCTTAACCTGTGGGAGTTACATTCTTTCGATTCTCTTCCCCAACCCTCAGGGAGGAGGGGGGAAGGAAGGGGAGAGAGTGAGAGAACAACTGCATGAGTTACGGCTGTGCTTAAACCACGACACCTTCCCTGTTCCATCTAGATCTGCTGGGGTTAGATGCACAGTCTCTCTCTGCAAGGCATAGGTATACCCAACAGCTGTGAGATAGTTTTTGCTTTTTGATTCAGGGGTTCACAAACCTCTGTATGGTTAAACCTAATTTCTTGAGAAACTGCATTTTCTCCAGCCATTGTAACAGAACTGCACAGACTGGGCCTGTAGCCAGGTACCTTTGGGATTCCTGGTAGGAAGGACATTTTGCTTGAGCAAATCACCTTGGTTTTGATATGAACCACCCTTGGGCTGACATTCAGAAAGCTGATTTTTGGACCAAATGGCAGTCTCCATCTACCTAGTGGGTTGTGTGGAATCCCTGACAGACTGACATATGTGAGGAAATAAAAGTGCTGTTTAAATGTAATTTCATTTGGTTTGTAAGTAAGTCTGTGAGCGGTGAAGTCCTGAATTCAGCTTTTATTGGCATGGTTTTTTTTTTTTTTTTGTTTTTTTTTTTGAGTTTTAGCACAAGAATGATCAAGTTTGAAGTAGGACAGATGCAAAGAACCTCTACTAAAAATGGATTACTAAAAAATTTCAGAATTGTGAAAGAATTTAGTCTCAGTCTTTGAAGAAAGGGAGTTCTAGTTGTCTTCTTGTAAGTGTAGGGAACTTTCAGGTCAGCTTTTTCAGAGGTATTTGTTGGTTACCTCAGTATCTAATAGAGATATTTCAAATGTTTCAAGCTGTTTCAACAGCTAAGCACGTCTTTGGTTAGGTAATTACAAACTGGTGCAGAGTGTTACTTAGTTCTGAAACATTTGTATAGCCATGAAACAATTTTGAGACAGATTTTGAATGCAAATAAAGATTTCAGAAGTCCCAGCTACTTCCTTGAACAAGGTTATTGCTGTTAAATCTTAATTGCTTGTATATATACGATACAAGAATGGATTATCATCTGAGATTTTTCATTTGTATGTGATATTCATATACAGATTGTTGAAATTTTCTGTTAACTAGAGCTGATGGGGAGGAAGAGGTCCAGCTGTTATTGTTTTCCAAATTTTATTATGCATGATTAGTCTATTTAAGTTTCTAAACTGCAGGTATTTTGGTTGTGTTCTTAAGCTGCATTCAGTGTGAGCAGAAGCAAAGTTTTCATTTGATTGTTGATTTTCATTCTGTGATACTTTTGCTTCAAATAGTGCCTTCATTATTTGCAAATATAAACATTCTTTTTCTCTAGTAAGTGAGTATGTCACATCCTGGTTATATACATTCAAAGCCAGGCTTGCTGGCATTTTCACTTCATATGAAGAGGGTTAATTATGAACTAGACTATGGATCTCAAATACATCAGCAAGTTAAGTAGCTGGTGACTGCTGCAAGGAAATGAAACAGGACTTATTTACATTTAGAGTGATGCCTGAGTTCTTAATCACCTCAAAGCATTTAAAAATTAACTTTACTACCAACAGCTCAAGAGGCATAATGAACCCCAGGAGGGAGTTTTCTTCTCTTTCATTTTCATTGAAGCCATCCATTCATTTACATCAGACTACTCTCACTCCAGTCTGTTTTTGTGCTAAACCCTCAAAACTTTCCTTATTTTCTTAAATAACTTGTGGTTCATTTGGTATGCTTCATCATAAATTAGTATTAAAACTGTGCATGAACTGTTGGCAACTACTGAAGTACATGCACCCACAAATTCTTCATGGAATAGAGGCAAACAGCTTAGTATTTCCATGTTTTGTTGTAGATGTATCTATGCATTAAAAAAGGCAACAAAATATCTTTAATTAAGATCTTAATACTTTCCCAAGCTTTTGCACCTGTACAAGCACATTTTGTGATTTTACACGTGGACATGCTCATGCTCCAGAAAGGAACTGCTCTGTAATCAAACAACAGCTAACAGCCTGACCAGTAATGACATTTAACAATTGGCAATTTAGAAAATGGAAGCAAAGATATTGAAACTAATACAAATTCTCCAAGCTTTCCACCTTAATTTTGTTTTACCTTGACTCTTATTTGCCCTGAATTCCCTAATAGGAGCAATCCTTTCATAATATACTCTGCCAACCCATTATTTCTTTATACTTTTTTTCCATTGCTACAAACATGAAGCAATAACACCTCCAAAAGTGGCCTGTTCCCTTGGGAAAGGTCTCAGCTATGAGGGGAAAAAAAAAACCACTTTTCTTTGGAAGTTTCCCTTTAAGGTTTGAACTATTTTCCCTGCTTATTTACAGCTGAAGTGAAGGTGATATTTTGAGAGACAACAGTAATGAATAGTATAGAAATCCAGCAAAACTTAATAGGGGTAAAGCTGAATAGCAGAAGCTTTTTTTCTTTTTAATCAGTGATTTAATGGACAAATTGAACTTAGGTGTTTATACATCAATTAAGATAAGAAAAAGTGCTATAAATGCAGAATATATATATATATTAATATAAAAGACAACATAATAATACCATGGCAGTTTTAGTGAAGAGCAGATACATAGTTACAGTAGATATGTACATACTTATTTAGTAAAGCTGTAGGCATACTTATTTCAACACTTTTCCCATTGTCTGCTCTTTCAATAAAATTTTAGTCATAAATCGAATAAACTTAGAAATGAATTCTTGTGACAGCTTTTGTTACCTGTATTTTTACAAAGGAATTGGTGCATGCAATTGTAAATCTCAGGACTCTGAGTATTTAAACCCATTATAGGATAGCATCATAAAACTGATCTGAGGTGTTATGGTGAACAGCCATAGTTTGTGAGGCATTATAAGCATTGTGGCTGACGGAGACAGTAAACCTGTCCTGACTACCTCCTTCTCCCTCCCACCAGCCCCATTAGGTCTGCACCCTCTGACTTGCTGTGGCTACTTGGTGAATTGGATTGAAGAGCTGATACTTTGGGAAAACGAGTCGTGGCAGCATTTGTACAGCCTAGGGTAGTGTAGAGCTAGGAATAAGGAACAAGAAAGGGAAGAAGAAGCTAGGATCTCTTCTTTCTGATGACCATGTCACTTCAATACTGTCAGTCTGCATCCTCAGTAGAGAAAAAAATAGACTGGTTGCAGCTAAGGGGAAATATGATGGGGGTTACAGTGCTGGTGGATAAGGAAAGAGCGACTGACATCCTCTACCTGGATTTGTGTGAAGCCTTTGACTCTGTTCCACATGACATTCTTGTCTCTAAATTTAAGAGACATGGATTTGATGGATGGACCACTCAGTGTTCATGGAATTGGCTGAATGGTAGAACTTGCAGTTACAGTCAATGGTTCGATGTCCAACTGGAGTTCAATAATGGGTGGTGTTTCTCAGGGGTTGCATTGGGACCAGCACTCTTCAGCATCTTTGTTGGTGACATGGATAGTGGGATTGAGTGTGCCCTCCGCAAGTTTGCTGATGACACCAAGCTGTGTGTCGCAGTTAGCACACTGGAGGGAAGGGATGCCATCTAGAGGGACCTAGAAATGCTTGAGACGTGGACCAGGGCAAACCTCACATAGTTCAACAAGGCCAAGTACAAGGTACTGCATCTGGGTCGGGGTAATCCCAAACACAAATACAGGCTGGGCATAGAGTAGGTTGAGAACAGCTCTGAGAAGGAGTTGGAGTGCTGATTGATGAGAAACTCAACATGAGCTGACGATGTGCACTTGAAGCTCAGAAAGCACACTGTATCCTGTCCTGCCACAAAAGAAGCATGACCAGCAAGTCGAGGGAGGTGATTCTCCTCTACTTCACCCACTTGAGATCCCACCAGGAGCACTGCATTCAGCTCTGGGGTCCTGAACATAAGAAGCATGTGGAACTGCTGGAGCAAGTTCAGAAGAAGACTGGAAACCTCTCCTATGAAGACAGGCTGAGAGCTGGGCTTGTTCATCCTGGAGAAGGATCTGGGTAGACCTTATAGAAACCTTCCAAAAGGACATGGAACTGTTGGAACAAGTCCAGAGGAGGGCCACAAAGTTGATCAGGGGACTGGAGCACCTCCCATATGAAGATAGGATGAGAAAGTTGTGGCTGTTCAGCCAGGAGAAGAGAAGGCTGTGTGGAGACCTCATAGGAGCCTTCCAGTATCTGAAGGGGGACTATAGGGATGCTGGGAATGGATTATTCATTAGGGACTGTAGTGATAGGACAAGGGGTAGAGGGTTAAACAAAGAGGGGAAGTTTAGATTGGATATAAGGAAGAAATTGTTTAGTGTAAGGGTGGTGAGGCACTGGAATGGGCTGCCCAGGGAAGTTGTGAACTCTCCATCCCTGGCGGTGTTCAAATCAGGGTTGGAGAGAGGCTTGGGTAGCATGGTTTTGTGGGAGGTGTCCCTGCTCATGGCAGGGGGGCTGGAACTAGATGATCTTAAGGTCCTTTCCAGCCCTAACTATTCTATGATTCTAGGATAACCTTCCATTACCTAAAGATGGCCTACAGGAAATTCTGTGAGGGACTTTTCGCAAGGGCATGTAGTGACAGGACAAGGGCAATGGCTTTACACTAAAAGTGGATATATTTACATTAAATATTAGGTAGAAATTCTTTAGTATGAGTGTGGTGAGACACTCTAACAGGTTGCCCAGGGAAACTGTGGCTGCCCCTGACAGTGTTCAAGGCCAGGTTGGACAGGGCTTTGAGAAACCTGGTTTAGCAGAAGGCGTCCTTCACTATGGAAGAGGGTATGAACTAGATGACCTTGAAGTTCCATTCCAACCCAAACCATTGCATGATTCTATGAAGATTTTGCATTTAAGTGAGCACAACACTAGTGCTACAATTGTAAGGAATGTGAGTCTATATGGAACGACTACAGTTCAGTCTTCTAAAAAAAACTTTTCCACTGGAGGGATAACAATTCTGCTAACAAAATATCTTTATCTTTTTACTGAAGTGATAAATACTCTGACTGGGAGACGGATTTTTCTGTGTGCTGTCCTGGGGAAAGATGTGACTGCTAGTAGCTGTCACTTTGGGTGAGGCTGGTATGATATCTACCCACCTGCTGTTGAAGCTGGAGGGATTGTTTCCTTTCTGAGCCTAAAGTTGCATAGTTAATGTTACTGTTTATCTCTGCAGGAAATGAAATATGAGATGTGGTGAGGCTGGGGGTTAGTATCGCTTCAGCGACCTATTTGTAGAAGTGCCAGGGAAGTTTCTAAAAATGATTTAAAACAAAAAGGAGCTGTTGTGCATATCAGTGTTCAACATTTCAAATCTGTAAAATGATTCTTATGTAGCTTTCTCTTAATGGACCATGTTGCCTGTTGGATTTTGAGTTCTCTTTCAAACATAATAGTTTATTTCCTGTTTGCATGTCAAATTTTTCTGAACTCTGTGGTTTCTGTGAATAACTTATCAAGACTTAAAAGAGCCAGTTTGTAACTAAAAAAATTTGCTTGCAGTTGAGAGATTTTAGCCATTTTCCTTCTTCTCTGTTTTCCTATCCTATTTCTTTCCTACCCCTTTATATTTATATTTAATATTTTCTTTGTAATAAGACCTGGCTAATTGTAGAAAAAAAAGTATTTCATGTTTTCTTGTCCTATATTTCAGTGCTATACAGCAGATCAGGCAGGTCTGAATGATGGAGAAGGACCTGATCCTGCATTTAATAATATGTGAGCAGCTCACCTCTGCTATTAGTTGTTATATGAAAGCTTTGAACAGAGTTTCTCACCTTTTATATTCTACAGCTATTTGTTTTCATAGCTTTTTTTCTTGAATGTGAAATATCTTTGTTTCCTTACTAGAAACTGTAGTTGTCTTGGGAGTTTACCTCACTTCTCTATAAAACCATCTATAGTTTCATCTTGATTTATATTTGCTGAGTGAAAGGAACAGATTTGTCTGTCACATCTGTCAAACTCTTTCCAGACATTTATTCTGGGAAAAGTTTGGATGCAAACTAGTACATTTTAAAAGTTTTTTTTAATATCATTTCATAAAGGTTACTTTTTCTGGCTGGTATTACTTGTAGCCAATTGCAGCTTAATCCCTTTTGATTTAGTTTTAAATGACTCCTGACATAAATTTCTTCAGGTCTCCTGCCAAGCACTATGCTACTATTTCTCTGTCCTTTATTTTAGCCAAAACTTTGTAATGTAGTTTTATTGTTTTGGCTGGCTGTGACATTGATTTTGAGGGATTTGTAATATACAGTAAAACATTATACTCATTCAAAACATGACAAACTGCTGCAGTAGATGTTTTTTGTGAACATATCCTTTCATTGGTATGCAGATATTATTTGACTATGTCTAACAATGGAGGTGATAGTCTATGTCACTGTGTTTAATGTGATATATGGTATTGCCTTTTGGTTGAATTCACTGGTAGTTTGTTAGAGGCTTTATGCACTTTTTATTTTCTTAGCTCAATTTTTATTTTCTTCTTTCCTCATACTTTCAAAATGTGGGACAGAATTTAAGGTAGATTTCCAGCTGGGAGAATTAGTATCTCCATTGCCTAATACAAAAGCAGCTAAAACTACTCTGGGAGTAGCAGGAGTTTGGGAGGAATAAATACTGAAAACATTCATTAGTATGGAAATTTTACTTAGGTATTCATTTCCTATTAGCCCCTGTCCTCCTTAAAAAAGATTTTATGTGGAGCGTGTTCAGATATTGTGGCTTTGTAGGAAATTAACGTCAGGTAACAAATTGCTGGGAATGAATTATCCAGTGTGCTAACAGAATTGTTCAGATCCAGGTACTCCTCAGGCACTGTCAGCAGAAACTGAGCTGAAACTCTAATTCCTGTGTGTTGCCTGCTATTGCAGATTTAGTGCCCTGCTTTACATGGTTTGTACTGAAGGACCTAGAAAAACACTGCCTGGCAGCTGGATCCTTTGGGAATCCATGCTAAAATGATATGTATATTTCATAAGGCCAACCCAGGGAGCAAAATTTTAAGTAAACATACATTTTAAATGAATAAGCAATTGTCTACTGGGAAACTGTGTATGGAGCCTTGTTTTTAGATACATATATATATATATACACACATCTTTCAATTTGGGGAATTACGTACATAATTCACAAATATAGAACATGCTAGTTAATTCTTAACATCCCTCTAAATGCAACCATGCAATCTAAATTAGTAAACACTATGGGAAGAATATTCTCTGCATAAGGCCCAGTTTCACTAAAGTCAAAACTCTGCTGTCGTAGGAGAGTATTTTACTGACATATAAACTCTGCAATGGATCTCGTTGGATATTCTTGGAGAGCAGATTTTAGCTGGATTTCCCTGTAGTGACTTGAAGATAACAGTGTATTTGGAATATTTTTATATATTGATATGCATTGTGTGACACAGTTCCTGTGGTCATAATTCACCTTGCATAGGCTGGTTTGTTTAAGGTTTGTCAGACAGTGGACACAATGAATGTTTAATGTCTCATGACTTTAAGCATCTGGAGTAGATGTCTATACATAAGCTAGTTATTCTGGGCTTCCTTTACTAACAGTGGGAGAAGAAGATACTTCTGTAACTCATTTAGATGGTTTGGTTTAGATCTCTGCTGAGGATGAGATGTCTTAATTCCTGGACTCTGTCATCTACATTGACTGTGCACAGAGATGAGGATGGCTGCTTTAGATGTAGATGCCTATCTCCAGCTGAACTCATAGAAAACCTACGAGTGCTCCAGTGCTGACTAGGAAGACTTTTTTTTTTTTTTTTTTTTTTTTTTGGGGTGGATAGAATCCTGCAGTTGTATCTGTAATATCTGTAATTTGACAGAATCCAGTTTGGGTTTATGATTATGTGGTCAAATTGGACCTGAGTGATAAAGGAAGAAATTTTATGACTTATTCAATGCTTCTCTCTTTTTTCACTTCTATAGTTCAACAGAACTATAGATAGACATTTATGCATTGTTTATATATACATATACATGGTATGTATACATATACACACACATATAAACACACACATATATATAACTTGAAAAAATCTTTAGGACAAGACGAACAGAGTGATTTCTTTGTAATTTTTTTACACTGAAATTCAATCTCGCTGCTATGATACCTATTCTGAACTAACTGCATCAGCCTAGATTGTCAAATATTCCAAAGAAGAGAAATAAAATAAAAATAATATCCTTTTAAGTCTTCTTGAAATTTCAGAAAGCAGTCAGCCCTTACCTACTGCCTGCAAAAAATAGCCACATTAAAACTAGCGACACTCAAAGACAAGTTAGAGGATCATTGCAAAGATTTTAAGGTACACAGCACATCCTGTACCCGTAGGTACATAACTGATTAGCAAGTCACAGGGTGGGATAGTCTGATTCTTTGTTAATAAGACTTAGCAGTTGTACATCTTCTGTATATATAAGCGGGCTCTTATTAATGAGAGGCATATATATATATATGGTTTCAAATGTATGAATTTGCCGTTTTCCTTGTCTTGCACTGCTCTGTGAGTAGGAAAACAGGTCACTTGGAGAATGAGATGCAGTCAACAGCATGCTCTGACAGGGCTGTGTTTAGTCCATCTTCAACCTTGGAAGAGTCCCTGCTAAGGGATTCCTTTTCTATGTGCTGTGTGCATGTTTCATGCCCACACCACTGCCTTCTCTGCAAGTTCAGTTTGGTGAGGGATTGAAACCGAAGGAGAGAGCTACAAGAAAAACACACGAAAAAGGTGAAGATTTCGAGGTGCCTTAGTCTTACAAGCTTTTCTTCCCCTGTCCCCTGTACTTTTTGTATTGCTTATATCAGTACCCAAGATTGCATCAATATGCAAGAAAGGATTAATCCCAAGTTTGACAACTCAGTATGAAACTAGAAGGTTCAGTATCTATATAGTTGTCACTTTTTTCTGTCCTGTGAAAGGAAGAGGGAATCAGGATTTAAAGTGTGTGTAAATGAATGAAATGCCAGTTTATGCAATCTAATTAAAACTCAGCTCCCAGCTCGGTATGAGGCTGGAGCATGGGCTATTTTGCTTTGAATGTGCAAACACAGAAGCTGCAAAGGTAGAAGAAGACTGATTGTACAGGACTGACTGAACACAAGCAAGAATCAAAACCTGTTTCTTGGATAATTCCTATTTTCCTGATTTTTTTTTTCCTTAATTTTCATTTCATCTTTTTTTCTCTTTGCGATGTTAGCTGCATCTTAATGGATTACTCAGGTGGACAAGGGATGCAGGTTCTTATAGTTCACTGCACTTCATAGTTTCCAGTTAAAAAAAAGAAAAAAGAGGTAGCTCGCAATCTGCAATTACAAATCTTTCTATATTTGTGGCTGTTGGTGAATTTTTTCAAGCACTTATGTATTAGTGTTTTAGAGAGGTGTGAGGGGTGGATGTAGGTAAATATTGATACATTAATTCCAACCATTATGTGTAATGTAAAATTCCTATGAATTGTTGTATACATTTCCTATATACCAACCTATTTAATTTTTTACTATGTAGAAACTACCTAAATTTAGCATATTTAACAATAAAGATGTACGTCAGGAGATGTTAGATATCCTTCCTTGCCTTGTAACATCTTTTATTTCTCAGCAACATGGCAGTGGCATAGGACGAGGAGGGCCTTTATACAGTATGTGCTTTAGCAAACAAAAAAAGATTAGGAAATTTCTGATCAATGATCTGAGGGATTGTTTTTGCACTGATACAATATTACAAATGCTAGACTGCATTGTAACCTTACAAAGGCATGTCTGCTCACTTCCAGCTGATAGTGTCAAAAATAACTTTCAGTAGTAGCATTTTGAATTGTTAATTGTAATGTTGTTCTGTGCTGAAATCCTTGATCTAAATATTTATGAGGGAATTGGTTCTGCAGTACACTACATTAGCACCTTGCAGTATGGCTGTATAAGCAAGAGTAACCTCGATTATTCACCTGCTCCTAGAAAGAGTGGCAGTGCTTGGGAGTGGGAAGTCAGATCTCTGGAATCCTGGGGGTTTATCTCCTGCTCATTTTCTGAACCTCATTCTCTTTCTGCAGATCAAACATTCCCTGAAGTGTAGAAGGCAGGAAGAATGACACTTGCTAATTTGAATTTCAGAAAGCACCTAAACCCCATTCTGATCTCCAGGTAAGTGTCTGTGAGCCACTTGCCTTTGACACTTGTTAAAACTTAATCACTTATCTTTTTGGTGCCAAGCTAGTGTACTCAGACCAAAGAGAGGAGTATGTGTGTGCTTGCGCTTGTGTTTGTTGGGGAGGGAATATTTTATTTGTTTGTGCAGATGATGTGAGGTGAAAACAACATCACTTTGGATGAGATCAGCTTATGAAAAAGGAGGAAAGATTTAGTGACAACAGAAAAGCTAAAACTACAGCTGTCCTGATGCAGTTGCTCTATGCGAGATCTCAAGAAGGATACATCTGAGGACATGTAACTTATTAATTTAGATCAGGCTTTATTTTCATGTATGCATTCTCTTCCTTTTCCCCCAACCTGCTTTTTAAAAAATACCCTCAGGCATGTCATGGGCTATATCAGAGTCCTTTCTTAAGCAGTAACTGTCAAATGTAAAGGAGAAAGAAAACAAATAGCACATTCTAAATGTCAGTGGTAACTAAATAGGTTGTCTCTGCGAAGATCTGGATATCTCCAAAGAAGTTTGGAATATGTTATCTTTCTGTGAAACTCAGTATTAACCGTGTAAAGGGTGTGTATGCTGACCACTGACTCAAAATGAAGTCTTTCGCTTTAGATGCCTCATCATAGTTATTACACTGTAGACTACAAAAGATTTCCTGTGCTTTCACTTACATTTTAGCCAGGGCTGCTTATTTTGGAAGTATTTGAGCCATTGAGGTTTGCTAGCCTGAATGCTTATGGAAGGTTGGCTGTTCATGATCTTGTTTAAACACTGTATACACTAAAAGGGCGATGCTGAGATAAGCACCAACATTGGTGCTGCTGCAAGAGTGACTCATTGTCTACTTTAGGTATCAGAGATACAATCAGGTGCACCAAAATTTAGGAGCCTGTGTTTCTTATAGAGTTGGTGGAAAGTGATGGGCATCTCTGAAGGGTGACTTGTGCAAACTGTCAAGGGAGATGGTATGAATATGCCCCAGCAAAGAATATTTCTATCAATTTTGTGATATATTTACTAAAAACAAAGTCATCTGGCATACGTTATGCTCATGCAAATATGGCTTACTGAATGAAATGCAAAGAATTCCCATTCTCCCTGGCAAGGATACTTAATGGGATTTCGGGCATGGCTACAGTTAGCACTGTGCATGTGATTGGTGAAGAGGGAAAATAGACCATTAAATGCTGTTTGATGCAGGTACTGGAGATGCTGTGTGACACAGCTGAACAGAGAAGGAGTGTGTGATCTCTTATATGTACTTTTCATCTAGTGAGTAAAGGCAGCCGTACTGCTTCATCCCATGCACTTTCTGGAACAGGATGATATGCAAACACTTAGTCTTTATATATGAAAAAATATTGTTAGCAGTTATAGTAACCTTGTCTAGGATGTTCAAAAGTAATCTGAGAAATATGCAAAAGGGGATAGTTTGTTCTCCATGTTCTTGGTGGACAGCAAAACACATGCTTAAGCTGTAGCGCGGAAGACTCAGATATGCGAAAATCCCATCTAAGGAGTGCTGGAAGAGGCTATGTGGAGGCTGTGAAATTCTCATCCACAAGAATCTTTGACTGGGCAAAACACATCTGTTGTCTCTGCCTTGTGGGGCTGAGGCACCACTGAGCCTGTGGTGAGTGCTGGTAGGGAGAGACTGTGGTATCAACAGTTGAGATGGCAGTTGAGACCTGAGCCATACCCAGGAGATGGTCTGCTAAAGAGTGCAGTTTTGTCTGGGTTTTTCTAATGCTGGCATCAAGACTCCTCAGTTTCCATATTAGTGGTCTCAGCTTTCCCTTCCCTGACACACAGCATTGCTTTAGCAGCAAGGAGGAGTGAGGCAGTTTCTGTCAGCAGAGCGATCCAGGAGTTGTGCTCACTGCCAATTATCCAGAGAGCAGTCAGGAAGGGCTTGTTTACCAGAACAGCTTTCTTCAGTGATTTCCCACCTCAGAATGGAGTGTGATCCTTTTCACATGTGTTGTGAGTGCTATTTATAGCTGAGAAGCAAGAAATGGGATTGCCGGAGAAATGACACAATCATTCAATGCAATGTATGATTTCTCCCCAACCCTAAATGTAATAAACACAACCTGTGATATATATTTTATCTATAAACACAATTAACTACAGTAGTTAATTCTCATGATCTCTTAACCTGTTAAAGCGAAGAAATATTGCTTAAGAGGCATAGTAATGGGTTGAGGAAGGACATTTCTGAATCACTGTTTTCCCTACTCTGGACTTTGCCTCTTTGTGCTCACTGAAGTCCCCAGAGACTACTCCATCTTCATGAAAGTACTGAATAAAGATAGATTCAGGTCAGGACATTCTGGAAATAAGAATGTCATCTGTATTGTGTGATATTAGTGTCTTTTCATAATGGTTCCTAATGTGCATTTTTAATATTTTTAGGGAGGCAAATTTTTTACTATTTTTTCAATCTACCAATGCATACTTAGTATTTTCTGGCATTCCTAAAAAGGCAGTCTTGTTCTTAGTGGAAAAACTGGGCCTTAAAGAACTGATAGAATAAAGGTTTCTTGTCACTGGAGAAAGCTTGTGCTTGTGAAATGCAAGCTGGCAATGGATAGTGTGGAGCTGCTTGAGTGGAGCTTGGAAAAGATGTAATACTTCCTCTTCGATCCTCTTGGTGTGTGTACAAATAAAGGAGGATGTGGGCTGGTTCTTCCATGGATCACCAATCACATCGCATTGTGATCCATGGATCAAAACAGAGGCCAAAAGGGTAGGAAGCTGTGTTAGATCTTCTTCCTTCCCACCTACCTGAGGGTACTTTCTCCCCTTTGGTACACAGTGCCTGTATTCCCAGTGGGACACCAATGTCCATTTTGAGAAGGCACTACATAAGGACATCAAGAGAGGAAGGCCCAGCACCTTGCTTGCTTGCAGCACACAATGCAGGGCTAGCTGCAGCTTTGCCCTAAAGGATCTTATTTTGCTGACAAGCCCTTAATTGTACAGAATGTTGTAATACTGGTTTACAAATGGGGTGATTGAGATAGTTGTTATGATAGCTGGACTTCAAAGCCCAGTGCCTTGTAGCAATGTTGAAGGTGTCATCAAGGCTAACTGCCCTGACTGTCCACCCTCCCACATCTTGAAGCATTCCCTGAAGGGTGCTGAAACCCCCTGTGAGGGGAGGTTACATCCCTGACTTTGTCTCCAAGGCATACGCTGTACCTGCAAGAGATGTGACACTGTTGTTCTGGGGACCCTCATGCTGCACTCAGGGCTGGCTCACCATCAGGCTTGCGGACATTCAATGGCTGGGCTGGCAGTGATGGCATCTCCACAGCTGGCCTAGTTGGTTGCTGCACCAGTGAGCATCTCTGTGCCACCTTGTCCTTCCTCTATGCAAAAGTGAGGCCTCTATTTGCAAATTCAGACAATATCAACATTTGGGAACCTGTTGGGAGGGCTGACAACTGTGGGGCCTGCACCTGGCTGTGACCCTGTTTTTTCCTCTCCTCTGCCACTGTCTATGGGACCCTCTGTCTGATGTAGGGTTTCATGGTGAGATCATAACATCTGCACAGTGAGGAAAAAAGGGAGGCTAAGTAGTAGATGACAGTGCATGCCACAAAACCTGTAGCTCAGGTTTTAATTTGTGCATACCCATAGGAGGTGTACAGCTAGATATCCTGGGAATGACCCAAACGCCTTTGGTGTGGAGGCATGCAGGTTATTTCGAACACCCTCAGGAGCTTTCTGTCAGAGCAGGGTAGACGCAGGCACCCCCTAAAAGATCACAGTTCCATTTTTATCTCAGTGGCAGAACACAGAATTTAAACTGAGTCCAACTCTGGGTATCCTTAAGTGGCTTCCAGACAGCAGACTAAACTTTCCTGAGTTGAACAGGGTGTGTAAAATCTGAAGCCAAGTCTGAGTTTTCCAGGTTGGGTGAGGATCTAGTTAGAGAAAAAAGAAATGTGCTCTTTATAATAGGAAATGGGTACTTCATTAAGGGGGCGTGGTATGTTTTTGTGAAAACATCAGACTGAAACCTAAGCATGCTCTTGGTCTGCAGACTCCATTCCAGCAGAAAGGCTCCAGGTATGCATTTCTGGGGCCAGCAGGCGTGAGCTTCTTAAATCTGTCTGCCCACCAGAGCAAAACCTGCACTCACAGTTTGGAGGTCTGCTATATGCACCTTATGTATAGCAGAATGTATGCAGGGTTTGACTGAATGTTATTTATGAATGGGTAAAATAGAGACAAATTATAGGAAAAAATGTTGAAAAGCAAGGAACTGGTATTCAGTAGGATGAGGAAGATAAGCAGCACATGGACAGTCTAAAGATGCGACAGACCCAGAGGCAGCTCTAAAGCTCCAACACAATTATTCCTGGACCCTGTCATCTTAGCCACTTTAGCATGTGTTCCAGTAACTGAGAACAGGGAATAATGATCAGAGCAGCAGTAGGTTGTTGTTTTGTACAGCTCAGCACAAGCTTTTTCTTTCCTGTCAGAAATTATGTGTATTTCTTTTTTAAAATAACTTTAAAACCTCTCTCAAATATTATTTTTGATGACATGGATTTTGGAGAAAACCTGTCAATGAAGTAAAGAAACTTTATCAAAATCTTCTTTTCTCATAGTGCTACATTTTATGAGGAGAAAGTGAGCCCCCAGTAGCTCAAGATGTATATATATAAATTTGTTCTAAGTATAGAGTTCCATACTGACAAGTGTGATTTTGTGAGTGCTTTTTCTAGTATACATTTACCAATATAAGTTAAATTGTGTGAAGGATTTGTGAGTTTTATGAGTTTACAGCAACAGGGGCAGGTAAAACTTTAGCTGCTTTTACCAGCAGTTACGTTTTGCTATTTCCCATTATTTTCAAGAATAGGAAAAGTGTTTTAAGAAAGAAAAGGACTTTCAGATGTACTTCTGAGTAGTGAGGGTAAGCTCAGCACATTGTCTTCTCACTGTTCTTGGACTTGGTCTTTCCCAGCTTTATGTGCAGAATTTCAATTGTCCTTGAGTGTACTTCTTCACCCAGATGGAGAGGTCTTTTTAACAATGCACGTGTGCTACTAAGGCAGTATAAAGAGCTGTAAGATGAAGGACATCATAGACTTAATTAAACATCCCTACGTTATTGCTCTCACAAACATTAAGATAAGAAGTGATAAAGACTTGGAGGCAACAGCAAAGAAGAGAATGTTTGGATCTAGCTGTGTCAGGGAGACTGGGGACCACCTTGCCTATTAATGGCCCAAGATGCAACTTTCATTATTTCAGCTCTCTGAGAAACTTACTGGAGTATCATCCAGAATGCTTAAAGGATTTGCCTCCAGATGGTATGCTGACACATATATTAAGGCTGCATGTTTGTCCATAGTCATGCTGGTATGATATAACCATCAGTATTACATAAATAATGACCTACTGAAAAATTCAGAGTGCAAAAGAAAGTGATAAGAATTGATATTTCTGAAACAATGGGCATGTCAGAACTAAAAGCTGCAGGATACAGGAATTGATTTTATATTTACTTTTTAATGTGGAGAAACAGAAAAGCATGCAGTAACATTAGAAGCCAATGCAATATGGACTACTCACAAAGGCATTCACATTTTCTGGGCATAATTAATAATTAAACTCTGATCTTTCTAGAACAATGAAATATTTGGACAGAAAGTAGAGGTCTACTGTGAAAAGTATATCTATATCTATATATCTAGCTCCAGTTTCCATTCTCCTGCTGTAGTCACAAGTATGCTGCCTAATTAAAAGGATTTTGAATCCTTGTTTATGGCAATAATTTTGTTTTCAGTTTTCATATTCAACTTAATTATAATGCCCTTAATAGAGATATATGTTTAGCACCACAATCTATGCAATAGAGCAAGGATAGAAAGTTGCATACTGTTTGATAATGATACTTTCTGTGCAATACTTATGAGATCCACTAATTCAAAAGTGTGCTCCAAAGTAGGATCGATATAGAAAACCAGTCCTCGCTGTTGTTTTTCCTTCTTACTTCTCCTTAACATTTCTAATCAGCAGCAAAAATCTTCATTAAGTCTGTTACTCATTGCTTAGTTGGCCTTTCACACTGCAATATTTGTCTTGCCTCTAACCTAATTCTCCCTTATTGCAATCTTTTGTCTTTTTCAGAGATTATGGAAAACAATCTGTTATCTTCTTTCACAAAGAATCTTTCTGAGAATTTGAACACTGTTATCAGATCCTCAAGTAGTCTTCTCCCTCCTGGATTAAGCAAGCCCGGTTCTGGCAAAGTCTTAGGCTAGATCACTTTTTTTAGAAGTTCACTCTTATTTCTATTTTTGGGACTTTCTTCAGCTAGTTGATGTATTACTTAATGTGTGATAACCTGCAGTGGTCATATCGATCCAGGTGAAGAATTACCAGCTCGGAGTGGAAGAAATGTTTTGTGTGTTTAAGATAAAACTTAAACTTTCTCTAACTCAGCATGGTTGCTTCTTATGCAATGGTATGAGTTTATTGCTTCTTCGCATCCATTCTAATTGTTAGGTTCTTTTCTATACTGCTTGTCTTGCCACTCATTCTCCGGCTTATATTTATGCAGATAATTTTGCTTGTGCACATGCATAAGAATTCATGTAATTGTTTAGTTGAATTCAGATTTCTGCTGTTCACCAAGATCATTTAAAATGTACATTCTGCACTCTGAAGAGTTTGAAGCCTTTTAAGCTTAGTGCAATTTTCAAATTCAAAATGCATCTTAATCTATCAGTTCATTAATGACTGTGTCATACAGACAGATTCTTGCAGAACCTGACCTGATATATCTTGCTCATTTGAAAATTGAATCATTAGTAACTATCTGTTGAATGGGATTTCCCGAGGAGCTAACTACATTAAATGCATTTGTCTGTGGGAATATCCTATGGGATATCAAAAGCAAGAATCTAGAGGCAAGACAGTATTTATTCTCTCTATCCTTAAAGCTTGTTACCTGCTGTAGAGAGAAAGAAATTTGTCCTGAAATGATGTATTAATTAAAAATTTGTCTCTGTTTTTGCTTGCATCCTGGTTGTATTCCAAATACTTACAAATAAACCTTTTCATTGTTTGTTCTGATTTTTTCTGGTGATTGAAGTTAGGTTCTCTTCTTCTTTTTGATGTTTTAAAAGTAAGTAAAATTTTGCTTTTCCTAGTTTCTGGAGCCTGTATTTCTCAAGTTTCTAAAGATAATTGCTGATGGCTCTGAAAATTGTTTTCTGTGTGCTCAGTGCATCAGGCCTAGCCAACTTGAAAACTACTACATTATCTGTGTAGACTGTACAATTATTTACTTTTTCTAGCCTGATCTTACCCTTCTATTTATGATTTAAACAGGGCTGCTATGACATTAAACCTGATCTTTTCAGCAAAGACTCAAGCAAAAAGATCATTGAATGAAATTGGTGATCGTGGCAAAGAAAAAAGTGTGTTGTAGCAATGGATTATTTGGTAGCTATGCGTCTCATAAAATTCTTCTCCGTGTAAAAATTAAAATACTTTTGGCTAAAAGCTCCATTAGGACAATGTTACCGAGGGTATCATAACCAAGTGAGGAGAATAGCATGTAGAGTCATAGTATGCTTCTGAACAGCTGTCATGCTTCATTGCTGAAGTGGCAGTTTTTCATTTGTGTGTAAGAGATATGGAGCTGCACTTCAAAGATGACATTTTATTACACACTTGTTTTCCCCAGGGTAACTGGACACATAAATACATCAGGCTAGTTTTGAACACTTCTTTCATTTTTATCAGGGCTAATTGCAATGATATTCTAAATAACTCATGTATACTGCTGTAGACTCAACAGTCCAAAAAGTAGTTTGTAAAAAAGATGTCCCTGCATATCTGTACATATGAATGCAAAATTTTACATGTATATATAAATGTGGAATCTCTAGAAATTCTCTTAAAAGTAGCAAGATATTTCACATAGGAGCCAAAGTACAAAGTATGTGTCAACAGTTATGAGACTTAGACTTGCTACCCTTGATCTCTGTTCATTATGTTGGTTCTCTCCTGCTACCCCTCCAAGCCTGGCCATCTCTCCTTACTTTTATAGGTGAATGAAGGAAAAGAAAGGAGGTTGTATTTTCGTTGATTTGTATATCTGGTTCTGCTCTTCTTTTCCTCTTCTACTTTTCAGATTAAACTTAAAATTCTCATTTTGTACTCAGTGATGATTTCTTGGTGAAACACTGGAGATGAAGATTGCACATTATGCATGCAATGTATTTGGATGTTTATTGTAACACATTAAAATAACATATTCCTTGAGCAGGGCTCAGAGTAGAATCAGTTGTAACACTCTGGAAAACGTTAATATGCTCACTGGGCTTTACAAAGTTATGCCTGATGAAACTGGCTCTAAAGAAGCATCATACTTTGCCCATAACTTAAACTTGTTCATCCTTGACTTCACACCTGATAAACAAGGTATAAAATATATATTAGGAACAAGAGCACGTTTCAATCCACTGCAAACATAGATCACTAGAGAGAATAAATCATAACCCAGACAACTATGTTTTTCTCCTACTGCTTCCTCTCCAAGCTCAATTAAGACACAACATGTTTTTCCTTCTCTCTAGTTCCTTTTTATCTGCTCTCCTTCTCGTGTTTCCACATACTTCCCCCCATCTTCTATCTGATGCGGCTAGTGCTGTAGGATAATGAGGTAATTCCTGGTAGCGTTGGAACTCCCAGACACCTGGATGATATATTCTTTTCTCTCCCAGACTGAGTCAGATAAGACCTGATTACCCTTGGGTATTTCAGTGGTATATGTTCAGGTTAAGTTAGCTCTTCTGGGACCCAATGAAGTTTCTGTGTGCTGCAAAATATGCAAATGTCCATCTTTATATAGCGGTTTTGGTCTGGAAATTCAGGTCTAGATAAATGGCTAGGAAATAGCCTAAATATGTAATGAACAGAAGCATTTAGGTTTGCCTTCCATTCCATCCAACATTTTACAGATGTCTAACCCCCGGCTCTCTTTCCTGGCATGAATCCAGTTCTGATTTGGCACTGACTCACTCTCCATATGCAGTGGATACTCTCATTCTAGTGGATTTTTAAATACAACTGCTTTGCATATGCTGTGTAAATAAAATATTACCCTTCCTTCCCGCCAGCTTCCAAACTCAACCCTCCTGCAACAAAATTCTGCAAAAAAATACCATTCCCAAGACTAATTGCTTCAGCAGCCTAATCTAAATTAGGTCTCAAACAAAGTAGCTTCCATATTTCTTTTATTTTATATAGCCATTAGAATGGAATGATTATTCTTAAAACACTGGGTTAATTTAGATTCAATAAACCAATTATAACCAGAAAAGGGATTAACAGTTTGAGACCTCCAAAAAGGCTAATTACAGGGCCAGCAATTTAGCTGACTGTGTGATGATTCAACTCAAATTCCCATTTCTTAAGCTTTTGTGGATTCTTTTTTCTCCCTGGTGCTTTAATAGCAAGCTTGCATGCAAATACTTGCTTCTCGATGACTGAGGCCTATGCTGCTTTGGGCCAAAATTGATTGTTGAAGTTACATGACTGAAATGCCTCAGGTAGAGAAAAAAATCACTAAAAGAAAAGCAATCAATAGATGATTTTTTAAAAAGTTTTGATGGAGTTCTTCTT
>JAOEHX010011386.1:0-20200 GCA_025448015.1 Bolborhynchus lineola
TTTATGTTGAGGACACCAGAACTGTACACAGTACTCCAAGTGAGGTCTCACAAGAGCAGAGGGGCAGGATCACCTCCCTTGACCTGCTGGTCACACTCCTTTTGATGCAGCTCAGGATACGGTTGGCTTTCTGGGCTGCAAGAGCACACTGCAGGCTCATGTTCATTTTTTTATGTCCTATTCTTTGAGCATGCAGTTCATCACTGATGTCAAGCTTGTGAAACTTGTTTTTCATAATAATCTGACCAAAAAGCAGTTTTTAATACTTACCTTCTGTGGGACTTCCATTTCACTACTTACTGAACAGCTGAGCACTTTACCATGCACCTTTAACTCTTCCTACAATGCTTCCCTTAAGCAGATCTCCTTCCTCTTCAACTTTTGATGAATTTATACAGCATCTATAAGCACAGAATCACTTAATCATGTAGGTTAAGCGAGACCCTTAAGATCACTGGGTTCAGCGAGCACTAAAGCTCACAAAGATCATCAAACCCAACAACATGCTACATCTCACAAAAAGTATGGCATTTTGCATGTGCACAACACAAAAAAGCTTTGAGAATAATCGCATAGGACTTCCTGAGTTTGCACTAACCAATTAGGTTATTTAATTATTCTGGTAGCAGAGTATTTTTTGAATAACATTTGTATCATTTGATTAGGGCTGCTTTAATGAGTCTTCTCATTGTCCTCGACATACTGGCTTATGTTTGGAAGAGAGCAAAAAAAGCGAAGAAAGAACTCACTTGACGTTCAATAGATGAAACAGGAAAGTGTTCGTGGTGGGGAAGAGAGCAAGATTACTTTTGAGGGACTTGATTTTATTTCCTTATTTTTAATTGGATGAGATGCAAACATGACCTTTTGACTTACATCAGAGTAGGCACTTTTGGTGTTTTTTATACCTGTGAACCGTGCCAAGTTTCTCTTAACTGATGGACTGATATGAGACAGTTTTATGACAGCTGAGCAGCATTAACCTTCGTAATGACTTTCACTATAAAAATAGCTTTACCCTTATCTACCCAGTCTTTTAAAATGTGGAAGTAAAATAGAATTATATTAAATCACTTAGATAATAACGATGGCTAAAAAGAAATATTAACGTTACCCAGAGTAAGCAGATTTCACCTACTTCTTCCCAATCCATGGACATATTCTAACATGATAGAAACTGCAGGCCAGTTGTGCCATCAGAAACTTGGGAGTGAAGCTGTCTGTTCTTTACCTGCAGTTACAGAATCAACGTGCGGTAAACCCATGTAAATACTCCGTGGTAATAAAGTCCCACATACCCTAGACTCATTTTGGGCAACAGCTTTTAACAGAAGATGTTAAGCAGTACAAAGAATAAGGCCACTGTTACAGACCTCTGCTGCTTTCTGAGCTTTTTGGGCATCTCCTCTTACAGAATTTTCTTCATGCCAAAAATAATCTGGCTGTTTATACCAGAACTGATCATTCCTGGCTGAAAATTACTCTTCAAATTCATGCATCACATAATCAGCTGTGTAGTGTACCCAGAATTTGGATCAGAATTTGGCCCTTTTCAAAGTTGCCCCCTTCCTACACACATACATACATACATATATATATCTATCTTCTCTTATTCTAGTCTCTGGTACAACATACATGATCATTTTAGTACAGTTTTAGTAGTTTCCCATAATAAAAGAGCTGTACTGTCTCAAATTTCCAGCAAGTTTCTATTCGATCCTCATGTGGGTAATTGGTAGTGGTACTGGAACTTGAAACCTCTTGATCCTGTGGTGCCTCTGCGGTAGTCACAAGTACATGAACAGGAAGGATGTCAGAAAATCTTGATGCAGCCCAGTCATTATTCACAGTAAGAACTGCCTCTTGTACAAGCTCAGACCAAGTGTTCCCCTTCAACAGTGTCCAGGAAAGTACTACAGGATAATGTTTCTCTTCCAGAATGATGAGGTTCTCTTTCAGGGTCACATTTTCAAACACGCTGTGTGATACCTCTTTTGTTTCCCCAAACATGCCTAAAAGACCCATCTTTTCCAAAGGGCTGTTTAAGTTACCTTATTTTTTCTAATTTTCCAACTGTGTATCTGGTCCTTTATTTTGCTGAGTTCTGCTCTTACTCCGAGTTTAATCTCACACAGAAGATAAACAGATCTGCTTTAAAATACTGCCCTTTAAGGTGTGTTTCCACTTTTGAAAGAGTATACAAAGTGCAGTGAGAATTCCAGTGTTTGAGTGATGCCAAACAACTGCATCTGCTTTGTGAATTGAGGATCCTTTTTTAAGATCGCTGGCTTGAAAGTCAAGCCTTGACCTGCCCTTAATTCCCTCACTGACCCCTGTACAAATCCTTGTGTCACATGGAGCTAGCTGTGTAATTGGGAGAGTTCTGCTGAACATGGGCCCAAGAGCATCCGATTAATTACAAGTATTGTGAACAGTAAAATAAACCTCCCAGAAACTGGCAGATCTCATTCCAAGCATACAGAGACACAAGAAATGGAAACTGAAGAGATGCAATTCTGACACAGCTACACTTCAGGGCACAGACATGGAATGCTGTTACAACATACACTGCAATACTAACCCACACTTGGCTGCAAGGACTGCAGTGCTCCTAGAACCACTCCATTCCCCAGTCCAATCAAACCCACACTTGTATCTCTCAAAGAAAAATGTGTTTGTACCGCAGCCTGAAGAAACTGCTGTCTCTCACCTGTTAGTCCTGGGTCTGTCGCATACTGAGCCTCCAGTACATCAAAGACTAGCTGGCAATGAAGGCGGTCCTGTTGTGCTGAGTTATGACTTACGTTATAGATTTTATTTACTTGCAGAAGCCTGCTTGTGAGAAGCTGACTTATGGAATAAAATAACTTTCAATAATCCTGTCAAGCAGAGAAGCTATAAGGAAGGAGTAAGCATCATTATATATACATTAGATTATCTTATCTTAGGAGGGGTTAGAAGAAGAGACAAATATCACAAATTATGCAAGGACAATAAAATAAAATTCCTGTGTAATATCTGCATAGATGTTATGATTACATCTCTTAAAGTGAGGTTACAGATCAAACTGTAAGGCAGAAGACAGATCTTGAAAAGCTACCTATCCGATGGGCGTGCATCACACAGACTCTGGAATTTCAGTTCCATGTAACTCAGAACATTCAGCTTTAAAGCAGGGTAGGTAATCAATGAGGCCAGAAGCAGTGCTTGCAATGCTAAGAAAGCCAGTGTTTACCTATGCGTGTTTATTTTTCTTTCACCGCTCTTCCAGATGAAGATATCTGCATTTAGAATCAGGTGGAAAACTGTATACATGTATCAAGAGAAATAAAAATAATCAAATAAATTAGTAAGCCCCCAAAAGGAATGTGCCTTACTCTACACTTTGAGACTGTTTTTCATGGGCCGCAGAGGACAAATAAACCAGTCAGTCTTATGCAAGCATGCAGTCAGCTAGCAGAAATTATGCAGACAATAACCCAGGAATAAACTTTTAAGGATCACAGAATGGTTTGGGTTGGAAAGGACCTTACAGATCATCTTCTTCCAACCGTCTGCCATGGTCCACAAGTGTCCCACTCTTACTGACCTCAGTGAGAGATCCATCCTACTGACCTTTTACACCTTTCTCACTCTGACACTTAGGCTACTAGTTCACTTGATGCCAGGTCTGGATTTTGGCACCTTACTGTGTTAAGTAACAACTTGTATTAGAAGTATGTCCAGGATGGAGCGGCTCTCATGTGAAGGTTCTGTTCCACGCACTTGTAGTATTAGAATGTAGCTAAAAGCAAAAGCCTCATCTTAATCCAAACTCACCTGAAAGCCTCCCACTGATACCAGTTGTATTAAGCAAATATTGTCTGAATAAGAACACAAAGGTGAGACACTGCAAAGCAGCAAACACCAGAGCATTTTAGAAAGAAGATTTTAATTTTCTGAAGAAACAGGTTTTCTGAAATACAGAATCAGAACATTAAGACTAAGTAAGATTTTTATCTCAATAAAAAACTCAGACGGATGTAGCATCTGCTCAAATACGTACGTCCACATTCTGGTGCATGTTGCTGTAACAAATTTATTAGTCATAGCTCTCGTTATGGACAGATGGTTCCTACAGCAAAAATATAGAAAAATAATCTGGATTCAAGTCTAGAAGACCTGCAGCTTTCATATGCAAAAAAATAAATCCAACTAGTCATAGAAAAGTGGCGGAGAAGGATGGAGAATAGGGTTGTGCATCTGAATAGCCATGACTATATACATTCCGAACTCAAGAAATGAGTGTTTTTCCTCAGCCTCATAAAAATAGTTTGTCAATGAAAAATACCAATATGTAAGACATTTAATACAATTTATACTTGAATTTAAAGATCTCAGATTATGGAGTAATAAGCTAAAATCAAATGTAGTGCTTTTTCAAATGTTCTCGTATATACCAATACTCTGTGTATACAGTGTGCATGCATGTACGTGTATACACGCACAGAAAGAAAGAGGTGTATAGAGAGTTGCTGAAAAATTCTACAAGATTATCTGATTTCATTGCAGACCACAGCAGACAGACTTCCTGGGATCCTTCTAACACAAGCTGCTCTAAAAACCAAGAATGTTGACCGGTATAACCACGTATCTACAACAGGTTTTCACTATTATGAACTTAATTACCAATTTATTTCTCCAATCTAGATTTTGTTTTTCTAAGTAGTAAACGCTGCTTTGATAAGATTCTATATTGTCATGAGAAAATAACTGTGAACATATTGGGGAAGGCCCTGAAAGTTTGAATTAATTTTGGTAATTAGTAAATAATAAAAATACCAACAAGTTTTAAGCAGCAACAGATTTAAAATGACTATATTCTGACTTATTTTCTTCACCAACAGGCATCTTGAGCAAGAAACTAAAATGGAGAGATTAAATTTCTCTGCCTGCCATCACAGTGACATTTTAAGCCACCAAAGTCACAGCTGGTACTGAAAGAACAGTGTTATCAGTAGAGACCTCCATCCTTGCAGGACACAAATTGCACTGAGACGCCCTGTCAGCACTGCCTTGGAAAGGCCTGTGATCCGTGGTGTCTGATGTATGATGCTTTCGTCGGGTCTTTTCTGAATGCGTTGGATTCTCTGTGGTCCTTGTAGTCACAGGCTGCTCTTGATTTTTCATAGCTCCTTTGTTTTTTGGTCTGAAGCTGTTATGCTGCTGTCTTCTGTGTTCAGACCTGGAACCACTCTTTATATTATTTTGATCTGCCTCATTACTGGCACCTTGTGACTTAAGGGATCCATTGAGACGGATGTTTTGGTGCTGTGGGTTGAATCTTCGTCTCTGGCTAGAAGGCCCATTCTACCCAGAAAGAAATTGGTAACTTTTAGGTTATTGGAATGCTTCTAACAGGACAAGAAATACAGCGATCAGAATTAACAAAAATTGCAGAATAAAATCTACAGCATAACTAGGAGAGGGAAAACACTATACAGTTTTAATTGTTGCTAGAGCTCTCTATTTGTAACACTTGAAAACTGAAATGTAACGTGCTACATCTGAGTAGCCTGGAAATAGAGATGGCAGGTTCACCACTGCTGCCAAACTAAAACCTGCCATGATTCAAGAGAATACAGAGAAAGGGATGAAATACTGGCTGTCTCAACAGCAGCAGCTAAGAAGTACTGAAGAACTTAATGCTGTTTTTTTCCAAAAGCACAAAAATACCTCTCCTAGTATTGTGTAAGAACTACAGTAAGACAACAGGAAGAACAGAAATTCACATGTAAATTGAAGTCAAGTTAAAAATCCACATGGTGGGAGAGATGTTCATTGTGGTACTGTGCTCAGAGGAAGCTTTGATCCTTAGTGGGAGTGGCTGAATTGCTTTACTTGCATGAGTGCAAGGGCAGCTGATTCCATACATACACTGCCATTATGTAATGCTCCTACGATTCCCTTCAAGCACCTACTTGAGCCTAAAATCCTTACTGGGACAAAATTCAGAGACACTTCAGTGGCAGCTTTACCTAAGCACAACAATACAAGGACATTCTAAGGTGCTCTTATAATGAAACAGCTACCAGTATACCACAATAGCTGTATTAAAAGCTGTATTATAAAGCTTGTGAAATAACATGCTTTTAAACCTGGCAAGATTCCACTTTTGAAGCCTATCTAATAATCACGCTTTCACATTTGTCACACATCAGGAATAAATGTTTCTCCACCGTAGCTCGTAGGGCAATTAGCAAGTATTATGGATGGGTTTTCTTTTTCACTTATTAACTGCTACTAGTCACTTCTGAAAACCAGACAGCGGTCTTTGCTGCCATGGCATTTCTGGTATTTCCACCTTGTATGTTCACATTGCACTGAAAGTGAAGCAGGAAAATATATACTTGCATATTTTCAAAAATTAGGAATTAAATATACAAACTACAAACCAGTATTTGATTTTGTATTAACAACTTGCAATGCTGCCTATTTTCTGATTTTGAAGAATAATCTGGTTTAGTTCATAACTGTTTTCTTACCTGCTTATTTGCTGCGATTCCTTGGGAAGCAGCTTCTGTAGGATTGGGAGAAAGATGACTTTGTACTTTAGTGCTGGCTGGTTTATTATCAGAGTTCTTGGCATTACTAGAGAACTTCCGGGTGTGAGCATTCTGCTTGCCAGTTATTGCATGCGAGGTCATTGAAGATAGCACCGAGCTACATGGTGTTCTTGAGGAATAGTTGTTCTTTGGATGAGAAACTATAAAAAAGCCAAGCATTCCATATTATCAGTTAAATGATCAATATCTAAACACAAGGCTCTATTCTCACCCTGCCTACAGTTCATTTTGGTACTATTGTTTCAGCCTTTAATAAGCTAGATAACTAGTGTCAGAATTAGGCTCATTCCTCTCAAGGAGGTGGTTAACAAAGGTTCTTCTGAACCATGTATATCTATGAAAACTGGAACTGAATGCAATATAAGCACTATCAGGAACCAGTATTGCTCACCTCTGCTCTGTACATTCCTGCTTCCCAATTCTTAGTATTTTGAGACTGCCTGATTTCTTAGCCACTTCCATGTCTGGATGTGAAGTACATCAGATACTTGATTCATACCTCTCTACATTTCCACAACCTCTTCCAAGATGCCTGCTTCTGTGCAACGGTCCCTGAGCAGTCTCAAAAAGGACTCTGAGGGTACTGAAGTAAGTTCTTGATCTTAATTTGCTGTTCTGATTTTTCTGATTATGGAATTTTCCCATTTCCTTCTGGCACAGATGACAAACCAGAGGCTCACTTTAGTGAGACACCTCTAGTTCTGTCTAAAAGGTACTTCTATATTTCCACTTTTAGTACAGAGAAAAAAAAAAAGATGTGGAATAATTTTAGCTACTGACATCATCTGTTGGTTTTTTTGAGGCTCTTATGTCAACATCAGCTATTTCTCCCACAAGGTGTCCTCTTCAGAAAAACAGTGAGATGATCTGCACAAAGAACTGAATTTTCTGTCCTAAGTTCAATGAGGGTAGATGTCAATGAATACTATTGCTCTCTCCTGTCTAAACCAGACTGCTGCACATGGAAGCACACATAAAAAAATCCAGGTGCTTGTCATAAAAATGCACTTTTAACAAAAAAGATGTAAAAACAAAGGGTACATCCCCCCACTGGGCATGTGCCTCATTGTGTGATGCCCCAAACTGAAATACGCTTTGCACCAAGCAGCTCTTACCAAAGACATGTCAACAGTACGAGTTGCTTATCTAAGGTCACAAAGAGCAGATTACAGCTAAATTCCTCAGAAGGCCAGTGCACTGTAAGACTGCACTGCTTCCCTGCAGTAGCTGTTCTTTTGACTTTACTGACTTGACTTCAACAGGTCAGCATCAAACTATGCTTTCGCAATGCTTTACTGAAATGAAGTACGAATAATTAACTTGCAGAATTAACTGCAGCTGGAGGTTATTTAGGAAGACAGTGCAGTGAGTTAAAAAAAAGTCATCCATGGCTGTATCAACAGCAGCTGTAGTTATATTAGGCAGGATAATCTTTGTAGAATTTTCAATCCCTTAAGCTTCAGGGTATGATATAAGGGTCTAGGAGGTGACTGTGAACAATTAGATATATTACTGGGAAGCTTATGCCTTCCTTTGACACATCCTGAGTTGGCTTCACTTAGGGACAGGATATGGGGTTAGATGGATCTTCAAAGTGTTCTGCAAAAGCAATCCTTACAGTCTAATGAGTTAAAGTGGTTATGCCTCAAGTCGACAGTTCTTCAGCTGTGCACTCAGGATCGTACTGGCAGACTGTGTGATATTTTATCTTTTTTCTACTTCTAGTAACTGCTTGAAAACATTATTTCTCTTCCTGAAACTGTTTTCTTTCCAAGTAAGGCCGAGAAATCTCGGACAACGAGGGCGCTGTGTACATGCAGATGGACTGACAGTGCAGCATATGTACAGTGAGTCTAACATTGCATACTGTAAACTTGACTTGTGAATGATCAGCAAGACTGCTGCATTCAGACATACCATTCACATTCGGCTTGCTGCACACACACACACTGGCAGTACACATGCCATTATTTCTGCCAGCATTTCCTGAACATGTATGTGGAGCACTATCTCGTGAGAACTTTGGTGGGAGAAGTCACCAGCACTTACTCTCTCCACAGAGCTGAATTTGGGTCTTCAGCTGTTCTGTATCACAGGAAAAGCGTGCAGACCTGCCCAGTTCTTCATCATATTTCCGTTCACTCACAAAGTGCTGCAAAAATAGACAAGTTAACAGTGATTTTCATTCAGAGCAAGACTACATGGATGGTACAAAAAACCAATCATAGAATCATAGCATGGTTTTGGGCTGGAAAGGACCTTGAAAGATCATCTAGTCCAATCTGCCTGCCATCTCCACAGATACTTTCCACTAGACCAAGTTGCTCAAACCCACATCCAACCTGGCCTTGAACAGTTCAAGGGATGGGGCAGCCACAACCTCCCTGGGCAACTTGTCCCCATGCCTCACCACCCTCACAGTAAAGATTTTCTTCCTAATATCTAATCTAAGTCTCCCCTTTGTCAGCTTAAAGCCATTCCCCCTTGTCCTATTCCTACATGCCCTTGTAAGAAGTCCCCTCCAGATTGCTTCTAGGCCCCCTTTAGCTATTAGAAGGCTGCTATCAGGTCTCCCCTGATCCTTCTCCAGGCTGAATAAGCCCAGCTCTCTCAGCCTGTCTCCACAGATGAGGTGTTCCAGTCCTCAGGTCATCTTCATGGCCTCCTCTAGACTCGCCTGAGCAGGTCCAAGTCCCTCTTATATTGGGGGCCCCAAAAGCTGGATGCAGTACTCCAGAATGGGTCTCATGAGGGCAGAGTAGAAGGGCAGGATCACCTCCTTTGATTTGCCAGTCACGCTCCTCTTGATGCAGCCTGGGACATGGCTCTTTTCTGGGCTGTGAGTACACACTGGTAGGTCATGTTGAGTTTTTTGTCAACCAGCACTCCCAAGTCCTTCTCCTCAGGGTTGTTCTCAATCCTGTCACTGTTCAGTCTGTATTTGTGCTTGGGATTGCCTAAGTTCTATCTTAAGTTCACTTCAAGGCTCAGCAAACTCTTGACCCTGCCCTGTATGCAGAATCTCTATGCAGAACCAAGTATTTTCCCATCCTTACCAAATTACATGTCTCACAGCCCAGTGATGGGTGGATCACTCCCACACTTGGGACGTGGGTCATTTCAATGGAGTATGTGTGTTTGATCACGGAAGCTGACGCTAACATGTTTACTTGTTAACTGAGTCTGATAAATGATACACAAACAGCAAAATCTCCACTGGTACACTTATGAAGGGATATCTTACATTTCTCTGATGGTGGCTGTATACTGCTCAGAGGTGCTATGCTGCTTTAAGAAGCTATGCTTTCCCCATGTAATACCAGTTACTCGCTAGTTACCCTTTGGCCCATAGCAGGAATGAACAGCCTGGGCATGTCAACATGACAGCTCTTTCTTGGCATTTATGTGAGGAAATACCCAAGCAGAAGTCAATGCCTGACCTTAATTTCAGCCCTGAGTTCAGACAGTTGTGCTTCAGCCATCTGACTGGCTAGGTCTGTCAGTCTCTTCAGCTCCTCAGCCTTCTTCTGCCGAGCAGTCAGGATTTCCACTGCCAAATACCAAGAGTCAATAATTAATGCCAGGAAGGTAAAGTACACTGTAATTCATTACTGTTTGGGCATTAACACTGTACATCACAAGTGAGATGAAAAGACATATCTCTGACCTCTGACTTCAACTGGGCTTCCAATATACTCCTTGCACAGATTAAGTTAATCAGCATATTTAACTGAACTGCCTGATGGTAAAAAAAGAACTAGAAATGGCATAGATCTAGAAAAATCAAAGAAAACCCAATCTTTCAACATTTAGACAAACAGGGCAGAGACATGTTGTTTAGAGTTTTCCAGTGCTTTATTTTTAAGCACAAGATCAAGAAGCCTTCCATGGAGACATGGAAAGAAGCATTACCTTGAGTCAACAGCCTGTTTCTGAAGACACACTGTATTTATCTACACAAGGGCATTTCAGTTCCTCTGAAAAGAAGTCTGCTCATATATAGCTGACTTTAAAATCACCTGCATTGCAATTTTGCTTTTAAGTACAGAGTATACACAGTTTCCATTTCTACAGCAAAGCAGTATCGCAGAGGCCGACAGTCTCTATGAAAAATACTAAATATTCACTACTTCCTATCCTGTGTATTTTGTATAAGAAAAGGGTGAATAGTTACTTTCTTATAGGAAAAGATAAATCACGAACCACAAAGCAACAGTCTACTTACATGCAGGATAATAGGACATTATAATTTTGGTGGAAAATTAAATATATGCAAGCTCTATTACCTAACACAGTGACTTAATGTAAAAGCAACAACTGATTTTTCTGAAGGCTGCTGGGATCAGCACTTATGGCAGAGAGGAAAGACAGAATCTAAATGTAAAATAATAACAATCACAGACTTTTGTCTAGAGCTTATGCCTACAGCCAGGGTGAGTGGTAGTTGTTGTAAACTACCCTGAGACCACAGACTGTGTTACAGCTGTGGAGACCTTGGATTCTCTGTCTTCTTTTGCCACAGATTTCCAGAGCAGACTTGGAAAGTCTCCTAACTAGCTCATACTTTGTAATGCCATTTTTTTTAGGTGAGAATTAAGGATATTTCACAGAGAGATAAGGTTGCTCAGAACCACATCCAGCCTGACCTTGAATGTTTCCTGGGATGGAGCATCTACCACCTCTATGGGCAACCTATTCTTGTGCTTCATCAAGTACAGCATCGTTCAGCAGGCATAGGGAGAAAGAGCTGTTGGCTGTACAGCTGTGTGTGAGCAACCAAACCATACGATAGAGAGGCATGTGCCTCACAGGACAGGGAAGGCAGAGGGTGGCCACAGTTCCTTTAGCCCTGTTGATGAATCTGTGCCTACGTTATTGCTACCAACAGGTGTGTATCTATGTCTGTAGCTGATACTTCAATTTCACTTTGTGGAATACAGTCTACTAGTCTGAGAAGCTTTTATCAGATTAAAAGAACAGTTTATTGTCAGCCATTTTCCTCTGTTCATTAATTTTGTTTTATTGCTTATTTTAGGTAATGCTAATATTGTTTCCCCCAAAGGTCAGCATCCCCTTTGCTGAAGTGACTACCCAAACCATATAATGTCATTGCATATTGGCACTTATCTCCATATGAGATGCCAGCCAAATACTCATTTTCTAAAAAACCCTGAAATTATCATATTTGGAATTTTCCTTGCATTGACAGTAAGAATAAGATTACCCACTGTAAAACAGTCCTCCAGTGCAGCAAAGAGACGTGAAAATAAACAATAATGTAAATCTCAGTTAGCACATTACAGTCCTAAAACAACTTTCTGCCTAAAGTTGTGAAGGCACTTTATAAGCCTACAAATCTTGAGACAGCACAAACTACACAGGTACAGGGGCCATCCAGTGTCACATGTGGAGTTAACATGAAAGCAGGGAAACAGAACCTGCCATGTGTAAACACAGCACTTCACATGCCTGATTTCTAGATATGAAGTAGGTCTACTTCCCACAAAAATTACTACTATACCTGGCCAAAAATTAATGATGGGGCCCTAGCATACCATCAGCCCAGGTTGGTGGATTTCCAGACTGTGTTTGTTCATGCAGTTAGGGATTAAATTCATGTCTGCTGATATTAATGGGAATTTTACCACTGGTTTTCCTGGGAGTGAGCAGATACTCTGTGGCCGATTACGGCTACCTGTTCTCTGTACATAACCAAAACGCTGCTGGTATATTTCCATCCACAACTCCTCCCGAGAATAACAGAGACCTCTAAATCCACATCTATTTAATGTTAGTACTAGAAAAGTTAGAATACAAAATTCCAAATGGAAACTATTTGCAATCTCATATCTTTCAGCTTACATACACACACAACTGCAAGACACTTGCCTAGCAAGGGAAGATTTAGATGTTTTTTAAGTAAGTATTTAACTAGTATACACTTGTGAGCTAAGTGAGAGTTCTAAATGCAAATGAAGCATTCAAGAATGTTACATATATTTATCACCCTCCTTGGAAGGGCCTTAAATTCACAAATCAATAAAAGGACTGTATGCATACACAGCAGTGATATTTTCATCTGTCAGGCAAGGTATCATTCTAGTAATACTTCAGTTAGTCTTAGGTTTCTTGCTTAGTACTCTCTATTGAAACACATCCCCTGGATTACTGAGCCACAAATATCGTATCTCAGATGGAGCGTAAGCCAAATATTGTGGTATTCTGATACATGGCTCATCTTGCCTTTTTTTTTTTTAACTCCCCCAAACCAAAATATATCTTACCTGTGCAAAAACCAGAGACAAGAGGAAAGCCAACAATCAGATCAACTCCCACAGATGATTAAGAAAACAGATTCCAGTAAACATCTGGGGGTTTAATTTTTATTTGCTGTTCTAATACATATGCTTGATCACTATCCCTTAAAGCTATGCAAGGCCACACAATAACTTATTCCCTACTAGGTTCCAGTATTCTAACTCATATGTAATACAAGCAAACAAACAGTGGTTAAGACATGGAAATGAAGTAATTAACAAACCAGAGGGAAAAAAGAGAGTAGTTATTAATAATAAATAATTTAGATCTAATTTCAGATGAACATTCAGTTTGGTTTATATTAAATTTCATAATACTGAAATTCTGATGCACAATCTTTATATGAAAGACACTGGAAAGCTGCTAACCAGGCTTACACACTGTGCAATTTTCTGCCAAACAAAACAAATGTTTCCATGACTATTCTGAAAGTTCCCTGTGTATATTTTTACTTACTGGCTTCTTCTTTAACTTTATCAATTTCTGCCATTAATGACACTTCTTTGTCTACGATGCTAGAAAAGAAAAAAGAAAAAGACCCATAATTTAGCCCATGCTAGAACTCCATCAATACCAAAAGATAAAACTACACAAAGTCTTCAGACCTTAGTTATGAGCAGTTTTGAAGTTAATACGACTTGCTGGAAACTGAAGAAACAGCTAGGCAAGCTGGCTACAAAAAATCAGTGATCATCAGTGTATGCTGATTTACACAACCATCTCATTGGCCACTCCACATGCCTGCATTTATGTGGAAGTCACTTGGATTTACCACTTCAGCACTGCCTGGGCACAGCAGTCCTCAAATGACTAAACAGCCTGTTTCCTAATTAAGCTAGATATTCCACTGCACAATATCCACCCAGATTTATCCATCTTAGTTCTTGGCACAGTATGAAGAATAAAACAAAATAAGAGTTGTGTGGAAAGTTCTTCTCTTCCTTAAATTGAGATATTCTTGCAAAATATGACAGCGTAAACAAGAAAATTGTTTGTGATGTAAATAAGCATTAATGTGGCTCCGTTAACAGAGGTCAGTTTTCATGCCCCTGCCTGCCCCCCATTCTTTCCAGGACTGGGAAGGTGAGGTTCCACTTTTACCTTGCTTTCCCCAAGGTCTCATGTGACTCTCACAAATCTCTAGTGTGCAACCACTGATAGTGCTTTTAAGCTATCAGAGTGTTAAGCGATCAGTTGAGTCTACTGAGAGCAGACAGCAGGTCTGGTAAATTGTTCACATCATCCACCCAGAGATACTGTTCAGTGAAATAGCACCACTGCAGAATGCTCTCCAGTGCATAGTGCTCTGATGTGCCACTCCATTTTCCCCTCACTGGGTTATTCTTAGTCATGTTCACGTTTAATAAACACCACCAATGCTAATGTTTATGTTTGCATAAGTGAGTAAACTCAAGCAGCTGGGGGAAAATTGCAAACAGGAGGTCAAACATCAGGAGTAAATGCCAGGCACACACTCAAGGGAAGAGGGGTTCTCAACCATTTCGGTAAAAGAATCCTTAAACATGAACTTTTGTACCCAGTGGAGACACTGAGTTGTATTTGAACTAGCTTTCATCAGAAGGAAGACAGTACAGAAAACTCGAGAACAAAACATTTGTCCAGAATGCCCTTAGGAAGAAAGGAAGGATCCTATAGAGTTCAGTGGGCAGCAATCAAAGATAGAAGACTTACAGAAGGGAGAAAGACTGATAGGTTAACTAAATCAGTGAAAGATCAGAGAGCACGCAGTGTGGCTAACACATGGCAGATATACAGCTGACTTAACCAGAAATTTACCAGCCAGGATATCTTCAAGTGCCATGCAGTTTTCCTTGAAATCTTCCCATAAATTAACCAAGCTCATACAGGAGGTTTGCAACAGAACTTCTGCAAAGTTTGACCCTTGGGTTTTACCAATCAACCATGACACCTGGTGGAGGAGAGGCTACTACCTTTATATTGCCTCCAAATAGCCAACAAGAGGGACACAAGTTGGGTGATGGCTAAGCAATGCAGCAATACAATAAGAACAGAGCATGACACATTTTTCTGTTTCATGCATATAAACAAGACTAAAAACATTGGTTTGGACTGCCTGATCAATTTAGCATGACCTACACACCAGAGGAAACAAGCCATCAGGGTTTTCTATGGTAGAGCAACTCAGTTAAGAGGCGTACACTTAGAAAGAAAGGACACGCTTGTTTCAGTTGGCCCTCAATATTCTCCAGGTATAAGCATTCAGCTTGGACTCCAAAGATACAGGTGGTGATTCCATCCTGCTAATCTAAATAGCAATAGCTTTTCAGAATTAATCTGTTTTCAATTAGCTTTTATAACTGCATTGTATAATAAAGTTTCTTGGCTTTCATAGCAGGTGGCTGAAATGGGTCTTTAAAGTTCTCACCTGTTTCTACCTTCTAACAAACACAAGATTTTAATGGTCTTTAGTACTTTCTCCTATATTTAGGGAGTCTGCATGTTTTCTCTTTAGCTCTCTTTATCACAAAAGCACTTCCCTAGTGTACTACACAAGTTATATAAGCATAAACTTCTGGCTGGAAAAATACTCAAGCAGCAAGTTCACAACAGCAGAGCTCATCAGTACTGTGTTTTGTCCCAGTTCATTCCACAACTGTTTGCCCACTCCAACAACAGATCCTTGCTAAACTGCTTGGCCCCTAACATCTTATTTTGATGCCAAATAAAAGCACTTTAAACACCAGAATGAGAACGATAACACATCAGTGCTGTATTTGTCATATTTTATATCTCATCTGTCGCTAAACAGCTTTCCACTCCTAAGGTTTTTGTGTGGTCTCTGATGAACATTTCAGGAAAGCATTTGGATGTTGTAGTAGTAGACGCCAGGACTCCAATGAGGAACAAGCAAGAGAAAGAGCATTTGGTGCCTTTGTCAACATGAGACTAGTTTCTTTAACAGACAGATCTTCATGGGGCTGCCCTTCCCTGAAGACCATGCAGCTGTACTAACTTACACCAGTTGAGGAAATGGACTCTCTCTCAACAAAAGGAAAGAAACACACTCATTTCTCATCTGGAAGTGTATAGGCACATTTCTCAGCCTGGAAATCAAGAACTACTACCACAGAATAATGGGGTAAGTTAATATCTCTTTAGAAATGTCACAGGCCAACTAGCACTAGGAAATGCTGTTTTCTTCTTAGTTTACTTAAGGGTCAATTATTTAGGAAATGGAGTAGAAATCAGCTTGATTCCTTCCTAGTCACATAAGAGAACATCAGTGCAAAACTGACTAACTCTTCATCAGGAACTTGGCAAAGTTAGAAACAAATGAAAGTAACAAAACAAGCTGGAAAACTGGATAAAAAAAGGACAAAAGGCAAAACAAACACAAAGAGAAAACTAAATGCTAACAGATATAGGAGAAAGGACAAGAACACTATGGAAAAATCAACAACTCAAATCTTGTCTCTCGCTTCTGCTAAGGTTCCACTGTTTTCACTTGAAGCTCAGAGAGCCACTTAAGCTGAACAGCTTCTAGACTCATGAGAAGTTTAACTGGTTTTAATGTATTTTCTGGAATAATGCCCTGCTCAGCCTCAATAGGATGATTATGATCAGACCACAATGACCATCACTGACTGTCATTGAAAACCGCTCAAAGCTTGGCTCAGCAATACCTCCTGGGAATGCATTTTGTTTCTTAGTGTCCACTTGATACCAATGTGTTATATCAAGCTGGTACACTCCGGTGCACAGCCTGCAGCCACTGCTGTGCTGTGGAAAAGAACTGGATACTGGAAGCTATTGGAACTTTCTCCACTCATGTATCACCAGATTTGGACTCTAGCAGAGCAACAGAGTGCATTTCAGATCTAAAGATACCTCAAGGAGAACATTCTGCTAATTCCTTCCTCTGTAGTTATGCAGTTTCTCTTGGGTCTTCTACAATGCTGTTAGGAGCCAGGGTTAAAATCACAAGATGCTTCTTTAGCTGAGGTTCTGCAGAGGTTATAGCACTGTCAATTTTCTTTGTGTACTCCTAGCACTAACATTCCACCAGGCTTCATCAGCTGTCCCTTCTCCTTCCCTATGTCAGCACTTGAGTATATTCCATATACCATTTGAGACTCCTGCGACAAACGCAGACCTTGCTTCCACCACTTCCCACTCTGCATGCACCTGAATCCATGCCCTAATCATCAGCCTGTAAGATCCCTTGCTGTACTGTATTTGTCAGTTCTGCTACAGATGTTCAGGTTTTTATTTATAATAGACAGTGGAGCAAATGCCGGGACTCAAATCCCATCTCCCATTGACATGGCTCAAGGACAGATCTGAATCAAGCGAGTCTTACAGTCCATGACTGATGGTTAAGCCAAAACACAAATACCTCTTTTCTGTTTGCCTTTGCCACACCCCTCTTCTGAAAGGACTGATTCTGTTCTCTCACCCCTCACTTTTTCAGGATCAGGACTCAGGCATCACGCTCAAGCTATCAGCATCATATCATTGTCCATTGCAGGTGAGCATCTATAGTTTGCAGCATAGGACTCAGCACTGTTTGAGTCTAATAACCAGATGAAATTTTGAGATGGGGCTCATGAATGAGACAATTTTGTTGAAGGAACACAGCAAGGCAGAGGTTTAATACAGAGAACACGCAAATGGGGCCAGGAAACAGCCAGTGCTCGTGCTGTAGGGATATGAGATGCAGCAGTAGAGATAGCAGCTCTTGAGGATTCATTTTGCTGAAGTGATTCTGAAGACAAAAGTGTAAGTATCCTGTTCCTGGTCAAATGGACAGTACTCGTGCCTTGGACTTAGGCAGGCTGGCAGAATTCACACTAGCATACAATGGCAAAAGAGCTGGAAATGCCAAACTGCAGTGAGCCGCTGGCACAGCAATGACGGCAGTAAATTATGCTGACAGCTGCCTCATTTCACAGTTTCACACTCGGAACAAATTCTGAATTTGTTCTGACATTAGTGGAAACAAATTAATCTTCCTCTAGTTTACTGCATGAAATTTAGTGCTTGCACAGTGAAAAGGAAATTTTCAGTCAGCTGCAATACCTCAAAATCCCACTAAAATGATTAAAGTTATTAGCGCCTCTTCAGAAAAGCTGCTTCAATTGCCAGGCTGGCTGATTTACAGCTTTACTGATGAGAGTCACAAGGGCTCCAGATGACCAGAATCTTCTTTCCTTCTGATAATGATAAACCTATTGCGTCTGAAAAGATGGGGAAATAAAGAGACCAAGCTGACATGGAGGCACACATGCTGACGCAAATCACAAAGGTAAGCCACAGCTGCATGGCATAGATGTTATTGTTAAGAGTGTAATTCAAATGAGTCCTTTCAAAACCCTTTTAAATGCCCCAAAATGCCAATTTTCTTCTTGAGGTGTTTAATAAGCTCTGCTCTGCCCTGAACCAGCTTTATGGATCATTGGAAATCAATGCTGGAAACTGAGGAAGACACAGTCAGCAGCTAGGAGTGGCATTCTGAACAACTGCAGCAGGCTTTTCATCTGGAAGGGGAACAGGGCTTTTTTTCATGGTCATCCTCTGGGGTCTGCTTCAGCAGGTGAGAACACTGAGGTACAATTCAAGTCCTCTTTTCATTAGGGAGTTATTTGTGGGACACTGACAGAGTCTGCCAGCTTAGGCTTCAAAACAAACCAACCCCCGAACAACACACCGTTCTCCAGCAACTTTTTCTGTTAGTGGGCTTTGCAACAGACCCCAGTAGCTCCTTAAAGTTACGCTAGTTAACAACCTGCTTCCAAACCCAAGCAAGTTTGAGGGACGTCAGTAGTCACTGTCCCTGCTCTATTTGAACTGAGATTACATATAAATTCATGGGATAGTCCTGACAAGATCAGTGTCGGTCTTTCAAGTATTGTGCCTTATTTCCTGCACACATTTCCCTTCTAGCACGAACATACTTGACCCAAAGGTGGGATGAAAAGATAACTGGTGAGAACTACTAAACCAACTGTGTATTTCACAACAACTCACCCACCAGAATCCAAAACACCAGAACTTTCTCTGTCAGACTTTCAACACAAGGAGCTATAATGATGTGATGAGAAAGTATAAAGCCCAATCAGCTGTAATAGGTGATTACAAGTTTTATAGGGTTCAAAAAGCTTTACATATTAGTATAGGATTACTGAACAGCTGTGCTATATTGTAATTGGAGAAATGACACTTCAAATATTAATATTTAGTATATTAATATAATAATAGTATTATAGTAATAAACCTGTAGGGAAAAGCAGTTGTTACATTACATATTTTGCAATGTCTCAGGAAATTATATTCTTCCAGTATTAGCTCAACGGTATTTAAATGTTCATGGTGCTTGAAAACAGTTATTTGACCACTGTATTAGCACACGCAGGATGTTTACACAGCAAACCAGATTACATGAATTTTCATTCTGACCACAAATATAGTCTGACAATAAGCAGACAAACAAAAGACAGAATAAATCAATTTCACTGAAATCCTTCCCTCTGCAGTGTACCATCTGGCTGAAGTTAAAACACTGAAAGGCTTTTAGTTATTCATGTGATTTTGTGTTATTCTTTATCTACCTTCACTAACGCTCTGTTTAGCAGCCAGCTAGCACAGTGAGGCCAGGCAAAGCCATCGTAACTGAAGGTTTCAGTTTTGAAATGAAGGTTTCAGTTTTTGAAATGAAGGTTTCATTTTTTTTGCATTTTTAAGACCTCTTTACAAACAGAAGTTTACTGATTGATCATAAATACTTGTTTAAGCTGAAAATTGACATGGAAAACCTTTTCCTGAAAGAATGCTTCCATATTTTATTTATTTAGAAGTGAAGGCATCACTTCTGGATTTGGCAGTTTTAACAACTGAGTGTGAGTTGCACCATGGCTCAAGAGCATTCTGCACATCTTGACATAAATTTGTGTAAGTATTTATTTCCAATCTGACCCTCAGTTCTGACACAACTACTGTGGTACCAGAGTATCTTACTGGTTTTATATATTTTAGCTCAAATACATTCTGGCAAGGCAGAAGACTGTGGTCCTTGTTGGGCTCCTGCTACAGAGAGAGGTAACTTTCCCAAAAGCACCCTGGAAAGTGGATACAAAGAAAGTTAAGAGTTTGGCTCTTTGGGCTAACACCTGTTGAAATTTGTTGAGATAGTTACTCCCTACATACAGAATCATAGAATCCTAGAATAGTTAGGGTTGGAAAGGACCTGAAGATCATCCAGTTCCAACCCCCCTGCCATGGGCAGGGACACCTCCCAC
>JAOEHX010011386.1:20300-32967 GCA_025448015.1 Bolborhynchus lineola
ATGTCCAACCTGGCCTTGAACACCAGCAGGGATGGAGCATTCACAGCTTCCCTGGGCAACCCATTCCAGTGCCTCACAACCCTTACAGTAAAGAATTTCTTCGTCGTATCCAATCTAAACTTCCCCTGTTTAAGTCTGAACCCGTTACTCCTTGTCCCTTGTCTGTTTAGTAAGTTAGATTTTCTCCTCAGTCTGATGAATCCAAAATGGATATATTCACTTTACATCCACAATGACAAGCATAAAAAGCAACAATCTACCTGCATGACCCCAAAAACTACATGTGCTTGTGTTTTACCTATGAATGTCTTGGAGGAGAGAGAGACATGAAGTCATGAAGTATGAACAACAAGCTAAGAGGCAGTGTAATCCACCTTTGGATTTCACCTCTGTAATATATCTTCACATGTGTAGTAAAAAATATAGGGATAAAACACGCATCTGTAGAAGACAAAGGGGCCAGAAGGGGGACATGATGTATCTCACTGAAACCACACTCCTCCAATTTCATGAGCTCTGCCTGTTCTCTCCATGAATACACAGCAAGACTAATCCCAAACTGCTGGAGGTCATGAGAAGAGAGCAAGCACAAGCCCCTCTCTCCCAGTGCTGCAGCTCTGCAGGCAGTAGTGAGCCTGAGGCCAGAGCTGTTAGATCAGATGCCCAGACCCTCAGGCAGCAGAAGCAGGGTGCAGAGGGTCTGGTCTTTGAAGGTACCTGAAAACCCACCTGTGCTCAAGGAAACCTAAATGCCCAGGAGACCCTTTTCTCCTTCTCTGCACTGGCAAAGTTACAGACCGCATTGCGTGACTGATAGGCAAACAAATATCAAAATAAACTTCAAGAGGATTTGAAAATCCATACTTCAGAGGCATAAAGACTACCACAGGTCAGCTGGCAGACAGACAGAGACAGAAAGCTAATGAGGGCTGCCTGGAAACAGAAAGAAATAGCACAGGAACTCTGTTCAGTGTAAAGCAATACCAGTCCTGGCCTTTCCAGCCATCTGCCCATGCTCTATACTGCCACATCACTAATACAAACAGGCAGTTCTTCATCTGGTGCCACTGATTCTGGGCTCTGGGCAACAGAAAACCATCATCTTTTACCGTTTGCCAAGTAAGGGTCCCAGAAAAGGGATGACTGTGTTCACTCAGTGCTCTGCAACTCTAAGCACTGGCAACATTGCTCATCAGCCAGCACTGAGCTAGTACAGACACAATTATGTTCTTTTAAATGACTTCTTCACCCATTTTTCTTCTGCTTTGACTTAGAAAGCAATAGAAAAACTGCTTTATCTTCTCGAAACATACAGTATTTGCTTCCCAGTTGTTCCCTAAATATATAAAAATAGACATTAAAGTATTATATAAAAATATAAAACATACATTAAAATCTATTTAAAAATTGTTAGTATTACCAAACTCCATTTCCCCAGCATTATGTCAGAGGCAATTTTTAATCCAGCCTATGGTGGAGCTTTCAAGGGCTTTTTGTTCATTCAAAAATCAACTGTGTCGGTTTTCATGCTCTTTATAAAGCGTACCAATGTGTTTGAGATGCGAAGAGTAGAGGAAGCTTGTCTGTCTTTGGTCCAGTTCTGTGTGCAGTGTAATTAAACTTGGCCTTACTATTTTCTACAGACTATTTTCCATTTGTGGTTGGAAGCAGACTGTATGGGCAAGTGGCAGATGTTTCCTTTTAGTGCTCCATATGACTGTGTGGATGCCCAGTATGTGAAAATGATTTTCTGGCAAGAGGTGTTACGGGGAACTGTGGCTTCTTTTGTGCTCTATGTGTTTCACTCAGATTCCTGGGGCTCTCTTTTTACCCTAAAGATTATTATTCAGTCTCTCGGTAGAAAAGTGAGAGCACAATTGTATCACATGGGTTTTAACCTTGGCAACAAATGCCTCAAGCGTACTCTATTGAGAGGAGAGTTCACCTAGCTTTTCTGACCTTTTCCTGCAACTTAAGCACTATTTGGTATTATTCTTTTTTCTTGCCTTACACTACTGTGAGACATGGCTATGCTCCAACATGTTTTTTACATCAAGCAGTAAGTGGAGCAGCTTATGCTCTTACACAAAAGTATTCCTGAGAACCATACACCAAACTAAGATAAAATGAGGAGAAATACTGGCTCAAGAAGCACTGTTAGAAGCATCTTCCTCATGATTTTCAGATGCACATCAGAGAAATGGTGCCCTTCAGCTTGCTCTGCCTCGTGCTCTCATAACCTTGGGGAAAGCAAAGTGATAGAAAGCCCTGCACGAGCAGGGGTGATGAGAGTGCCAGATCGTACCAGAAGCACAATCCACATCAGAATGCAAAAGAATTCTCACAGGGTGGGGCAAAGTGCCTTGTGTGGTCCAGCCCATGGCCTGTAAAACGCTCTGGTGACTTCTGGCATGAAAAGCATTGTGTAAAAGCAAGTTGTTATCACTTGTTCTGAGCATGCAGAGAACTACTCCAGTTGGCAGGAACTCCAACTGGGACACTCTTGAAAGAGAAAGTGAGCCCACTGCAGCATTATTAAATAAACATCTTTATGGGATTGTTTTTTGGCCCCATTTCCTTAAAATGTTAAAACTGGAAGCAAGCTTTGTATTTTCTTTTCCAAGCATTTACAGGTGTCCACAGCATGCCTGCTCCATACCATTCCTTTTTTAAATTGTGGGACAGTGGTATGCACTGTTTTGCCAGATAGGTGACTTAAATGGCAGTACAGTGCTGACTGAGAATGTTCAGGAGTGACTTCCCTTCATTAGTTAGGACAAGCTGTGAAATACTCAGCAAGACAGAGACATCGACTTCTACTGGCAACTATCACTCAGAAGTTTCTGCTGTTAAAAGGGGAAGTGCTTGTGATTTTTTCTGCTGAAGCTTTCAGGACATCTTAGGCCACACATGCTATCCATTTATCTCCACGATCATGGTTTCCTATACTATCTGGAGGTAGGAGGAAGATACATGATGTTATCTTTTCACTTCTTCATCCTTTTTGTGATTGGTAAAATCATGAACAGATTAAAAAAAGGTTATGAGGAAGTCCAGATTACTGCCTCCTGAAATGCATTCTGATTCTGATCTTGACACTAAATGCAAAAAGGATACAAAAAGGGTCTTTTATCCTACTGCCAAAGGAAGAAAACCAAAGAGCAACAACAGAAAGTAGTATGTGCTTCAGCATTCAGCTGCAATGCAAGATTAAAGCTCTTGACTTCATTTAGCTTCGCTAAAACCTCTTGGGTGGTGACAGCTGCGTGAAACAAGAACCGGTTAAGCTCCCATCTAGGTTACTGTATTCATCCCATTCAAGCATTCCCCTGCAGTTCTGACCAAAGACAGCACTTAACTGCTTGTTGTATGTTTATCTGTTTCACACCTCAACCAATCCAGACTCCAGCAGCAACTAGAACAACTTGCAAAAAGCTTTGGAATCACTATCACAAAGACAACCAGATATCACTGTCATTTTGGTTACTCCACAGCATCCTGGGAGCAACAGTTCAGCTGTGGATTGGAACTAGATAATCTTTAAGGTCTCTTCCAACACAAACACTTGCATGATTCTGTAATTCTTCCCATGATAAACAAGTTGACTGCCACAGTGGAATTCCAATGCCCAAAGAGCAAGTCTGCATGCCTAACTACCCCATCCTCCTGCTACCACTAGTAATGCTTTGTTCAACTTTGAAGCAAGGAAACCGCCATGTAAATAACACAAACTAAACTGTTCAGCCCAGGAATGTGATCTCTTGACTCCAATGAGGTCTGAAGCTGTATGCATCACTGGCCCGGGTCACTTTTAATTCAAATCCAGTTAATCTACAGCAGTTGGCAGCAACTTCTTACAAATGAGACACCAAAGACAGCTCTTCCCATCTTTTTTAGAGTTTAAGCCACAAGGTCATATAAAACATCTCAAACCTGTTTTTCATTTTAGCAAAGAAGGTGTTAAGTCATTCACTTTAGTATTTAAACCAAATTTTCTCTTCATTCATTTGAAGAACCCCCCCCAAAATATTAGGTTATGAGCTGTCAAAAGCAATGTAGACCACACTGAGATTTTCATAACCATGTCCTGACATTATACTGTCCTTGCTGCAATATTATGTTGCAATATTACATGCATGAAATTTCTGTGTGAGGCCTGAATGTTCAGGTCTGTTACATTCTAGGGCTTCTGGTAGATTCCAATAATTTGAGCACTGAAGCTCGTAGGAGGAAAAATTAAAATGAAGAATGTTCAAAAGTTTCCCGGGCTGTTTTTCATCATTTAAAGTCTACTTGGATTTACATACTGTTTTGTGGTCATTCTGTCGTTTTCCCTATTAAATAACATATTATAGCCAATGCAAAAGTTAAAACACGAATAATGAAGAATTTCAGGTCTGAGGTTACTACTATAGCATGTCACCCCACAGTCTTAGACTACAATTAGAGTTTTAAGCCTGTTCTATGCCCAGAGTGACTATTGTTTAAAGACTGAATTGACCACGATTGCCTGGAAACAAGATAAGATGCAAGGGACATTATGTATTTTTAACACTGTTACAAAAAATATTATAGTGAGAACTACACAGCAAATGAGACCAAACTATGAGTTTACTCAGAGAAAAGGTCACATCCTTCTTAACAGAAACCATAAATGTTTCATAAATTTCCTAAAGCCATATAAAACCACCTCTGAGAACTACCATAAAAAGGTGCAGGTGACTGATGAATTTTACCTAATTTTTCTATAATTACAATATAATTACTGCACTTTAGTTTGTAAGCAACCATCACTATGCTGGCTCCAGAGGACTCCTGGCAACAATAGAGTTTAGTACAACTGATGATCACAGCCTGTGTTCATTGGAGTACAGAGACAGAAACAAAACTCTCTCTGCTAGACAGCCAGGTGCACTGCTGGCTCAGTGCAACAGAATCTTCCACTAAATCAGCTCAGTAGTGCTTTGACTTTCTGCCCATATAGAAGTGGAGCCCCAGTGGCACAGAAGTCACTTCAGATGCATTATTGAAGACAATGAATGCACCACTGAAGTCCAGAGTTAAAACTCTACAGCACTTTGGTAGTGTGCTCATAATACAAAGTATGCTCATAAAAATACTGACATATTACAGATGAATTAAGGGTGAAAGGTTTTTGTACTTTCCTGTGATTTGTAACCAAATTCTATATATTTCAATACAATTTCCTTGTTTACTGCAATGCTGTATAATATACGGGTTTTATATAGAGTCTATACTTAATAAAAGGAAAAGCAAAACTCAAACTAGAAAATATTTTTCTATGACAAGTATATTCAAAATATACAGCTCACTGCTACAGCAATTATTTCAGCTACAAATTTTCAAAGGGTGCAGACATCGCTGAGGATCAGGAATAACCAAAATCATAATAGAGAATAATTAGGAAAAAAGGAAGAGATAAAAGAATGAGGAAGAAAAATGAGTTGGAGATGAGAACTGGAAATGAAGTGATGGATGGGGGAAGAAATTATGAATGAAAGAAAAATCAAAGAATGGTGGGATAAGTAGCAAAGATAATGCGAAATGAAGAGACAGTAAAGGACTGTCTGCCAAAGAAGATAAGATCAAAGAAGTAGTATAGAAAGAAGAGATTTAAAGAAGGTAAAGAGACTTCAAGAAAACCCCATAGACAGGATTTTTAGAAAAGCTTCAGATCAGATCAGATATGCTGCCACTGAACTTGATACAAAACAATTAAGTCAAGATGGATCACTCGGGGGAAAAAACCCTAACAACATAATCAGATTTTATCTTTTTGCCCAAAGAACTGCAGTTTCGTCCCCTTTTATGTATGTAAACATACACTTAAGCATATATTACTTCTTGGTTGATGAAGAGTTACTTAATGGCACTACTTTTTTTTTTGATGAAACCAAAACGCTGCAACCACATAGGGTGTCAGTGACTCCTCCCCAACAATGCCAGTGGCCTTATTAGCCCCTCCTCTCAGATGGTGCTGATGGATCTCTCCAGCTGATTTACCTACCAGCTGTGTAATTCTGCAAAAGCAGCTTTAATTTTCTTCACTGAATTATCCACTTCCTCTTTAATCATCATACGGTATCTGGTTAGAGAAACAGTGCAACGCTGCAAGTCTTTTACTGATTTTTCAATGTTTGGCCCTAAAACAGAAAACAAAAATTGAACGAAAGTCAGAAATCTGTTTTTCGTTTCTCCGAATGAGGGAGCAGGAATGGTCCAACCAGTTATTTGCTCAGATTAGGACAAAGTGGTTATCCTACTGAAGTCCAAAAATCCAACTTTTCCACAGTCCTTCCATGGTGCTTTTCAGTTTCTAAACATGCTGCTCAAATTCATTCTCCAAAGCAAGTGAATGTTAAAACTGCACCATTAATTCAAATTATTTACTTTTAATTTGATTCACTATAAAGTTAAATAGACTATGAATTGTTCTATTCATTTTTGTTATGCTGAGTATGATTCTGCTCTCCTTTTCCAACATCTTTCTTCTTCACATTGGTGCTTCCCCCGGCCCACCTGGGGCCTCAACTGTCAGATCATCTCAACACAAAGCAACCAGGGACCCAATTTACCTCTTTTTTTGACTGAATCGTCTGTCTTTGTTTCAAGTTGGGTTGTAGCATTGGATGATTTAACTGAGGAAGATTTTGACTTTGGCCTGCCTAGGTTACACTGGAGTTGAACTGATGCCTGAGGAGACTCATGCTGTTCTACTCCATTCATAGTCTTTGGGTTTAATTCCATGGATACTCTCTGGCGTTCTCGTTCTTTGTCTGTAAGAAAGCATTAAGGTAGAAATCAGGGAGTTAGGATATTAAGAAAGCTATGAAGACATACTGTTTGGTCTGAACTACCTAATACAGTGGAAAAATCGAGTTGTTTTGTGGATTTCCCCTCACCCCCAACTGGCAGGCATTCTGTAGGACCTTGGAAAGCAGTAACAGAACAGAAACAAAAGGTTTTGGTTATTAAATACGAATCTGAACACATCTATGTTTCAGCAGTCTAAAAAGAAAAACTTGTTAAAAAAAATCAACTCTTCCAGGCTGTCTTGAAAAAATACCTCATAACACAGAACGCATACTGCCAATTGTAATCTTTGCCCAAATATTAGAGAACAGAACCAGAGAGGAAGTCTGCTATGGAAAACATGAGACTTTAATATTGATACCTGCCTGTCCGTATGTATATAGCTCACACAAAACCATTTTCACCATTTAACCAGCATTTTAAAAGCACCAATTAAACATTCCTATCTGAAATACTTACCTTGCCTAACTATAGCTTTCTATCGAAAGCAATTGCTAAGAGGGACCAAGCAGGAAATGAAACAATGTCTAAGACTAGGCTCTTGGGTTCAACAGCTTGAGAGGGCTAAAATAATGCCTGATCCTGTTTGTTGCCACAAGACAATATGGTTTACTCTTTCCAATACTCAAAGGGATTTGAGACACCAGCATCATGACAGAGGACCAAGCAGCCAAAGAATGACTATGAAAACTGACAGGTAAGGCCACTGTCAGTTGAGAGTTGCCTTACTAAGTAACTCCAAAAGATAGTTAGAAATAAACAATCTATCAGCTAAGGTATAGAGAAAGGCCAGACCTACTGTCCTCAAGATGAGACCTTTTGAAATTTATTGTTACAGTGCAAAATTGTTATTTACTCCATTGAACTAGAAGCTTTGGTATCCTTGCCAAGACAAATGGCAAACTGACAGCTTCTTAAAGAAAGACATCTGGAAGAATGGTTATACTCTAAAATCTTTTCTCTGCAATATATTTTGACACTGATTCTTCCAAATGACACGAGCTATTGTGAAACCCATCAGCACACTGATCAATATCACTTAGTGAACAATACCTTAGTATGCTGCTACTGAACTTTCAAATTTGATAGAGGACAATCAACACAATTGAAAATAGACTGAGAAAGCCCGCATCAAATCCCTGAAGACTTGGGCCAACTAAGCAACATGTGTAACAAACTCTGCGTCTCTCAAATACTTGAAAGAGAAGTCAAACCTCTGGGTAATAATATCTACAAATAAACTGTTGCAGAGTTCAGTAGGTGGTGGCTTAGAACTTAAGCACTAGTCTAACATGTGACCTCCCCTGTATTAGCCATCAAGTATTACCAGACCTGCCCGTAGTGGCAGCAGCCCAAAGAAACTTGGTTTGAAATCTGCTGAGCTGCTATCTTCAAAAGTGGTTTATCTTTCTGCACCAGCTTGCCATTTAACACCTTTTAAATAAAGTGAACCTTGTGGATCCTTTGGCTGAAGAAAGAAAAAAAATCACCCTTGAGATATAAACAGGAAGTTCAAAGAATTCACTGAAAATCATCCTACATGAAAAACAACTTAAAAAAGTAGGCAAGAAATGAGTATTTGATTTGTATCTGGTTTTACCCAAGTGCCTGCAAAAAGCATGGTAAGGCAGCATTAAATATTCTTTCAGCACATTCATGCCCCTTCTTTACAAGGGCACGCACAGAAAGGGCAGCCGTAAGTCCTTCAGATCCTGTGTTGTCAAGGACAAGAAAGAAAGTTGGAGAGTTTGTTATGGTCATCATTTTGAAGTAATCTCTTCCCCTTCAAGATACTGAGGAGAGCCCTTGAACTGACTCATAACTAAGTGAAACACTCCCTATGGCCCTCCATGATGAGGTAATTTGGCTTTCCAGGGCCTTGAATTGCGTGCTTCATTTTCTCTAGCAGGTCTTAACTCCCTACAGGAAACCGTAACACAAAAAAAGCAACAACCAATTACCTCTGAGAAAAAGAAAGATGGTTTAACAGCAAGAAATAAGCAGATATGAACTAAAGGTAACAGCCATGTGTTCTCCCCTGTCATTTTCTAGCATGGGACACATCACAGAGAAACACCAGACACACTGCATCCTCACTTCTAGTTCCTGAAGTCCTTTCCAGGCAGCCAGGAATTTATGGCTCGGAAAGACCTAATCTCACAGTCTGTGAGCTGGTATAAGCAAAGCTTCAACCTCATGTTCCTCACAGGGAGGGAAGAATAGGGGCCTGTCAGCAGATGCCTGACTATGATCATTCTAAGCTGTGACCTATCTGAAGGGGACGGTGAAATGACTGCAGTAACATTAATTTGATAGGGAAGGAACCAAAGCAAACAAGACAGACAAGAACAAAACAAAGGAGATTACAACACAAGAGGGAGCAATGTGAAACAGGTGCACCCTGGACTGACTTTAGCATTTTGAATTGCAAATCTGTGTGACTTGCTGAGAAACCGTAAGGGCTGAGCTGCTGGCCCCTGAGGAATTCTGATCACCCTTCTATTTAGTAGCATGCATTTCAGCACAAATTTAGCAATATGTACATAGGTGGCTTTTGACCTTAAGAAAGTAGCTATTATACTGGCTGTAAAGACAAGGAATCTAGTACAACTCAAAGTGAAGCGGCAGCTCTTTCCTTCTCTGTATTAAACAAGTTGCCAGGAACTTATTTCACTATACCAGGGGAACTTGAATAGAAAAGTTTCTGGTTTTCCTTCCTCTCCATTACCTTTCCTTTCCTTTTCCACCTTTTTCTTTCACTTTTATCCCCCTCTCTCACTGTTTCTGAAACAGGGGATATGTGTAAAAGTCTATAAACATTACAAAGCTGTGGTAATACCTCATTTGTCACTTACAAAAACAAAATAAAATTCTGTGATAATTTTTGCCCTTGGTACCTAAAACTCTTCACTCTATCATGGCAAAGAGAAGAAGAAAGGACTCAATCCCAGTGCCACAAAAAAAGATCACTAAAAGCATGGGTATTCTTGTGTTCAGGTCTGTTAGCCCCTACAAAGAACTCTTCCCCATGCATGGACAGATAAATATGAGCTTTATGAAAGGATACTTGAAGGCAAAAGCTTTCATATGGTTTCTTCCCCAGAGGAGAAAGCTTGTTGTCACTGATCTTACTACAACCCAGTAGGAAAGACCTTTCTTTATTACAGCCCCCCAGAGTTCCAGAATCAGAACCTACACCCTAGCAGAAACATGTGTGTACTGGGAGGCTATCAGGCTGCCTTCCCTCAACACAAAGGCCTTTCCTGTGAGAGAAAGCCAGTGGAGATCTACTGCCACTAGCCTATTAGGGGGAGATGAGAAAAAGAATAAATGGAGTAGTCTGAACCAGGTAATAAAGAAACCCTTTGATACGCCTCAAGCTCATACTACCCTGGTATCTTTGCTCCAGATGAGGAGACATTTTATACTCAAGTAATTTTCTAACCATTCATTCTTGTATATTTATACCTGTAATATTCTGTATCACAGCTGGTCTTTTAATTATATTTTTGATTATTTTGTCTCTAGAAAGATAAAAAAAGACATTTCGCAAGGGAACATACTGCAAGGTGAATTGTGCCCAGATATAGATCTACTTGCATGACTTTAATAGCTAGGTGCATTTTTTCGTATAAATAGCTCACTCCAATTTATAGTTTTTATTATATTCTGCTTCATGGCAATATAAATGCCAGGTTCTTTATGTAAACAGGGGCTTAGCAATTGCCAGTTAAAGGTGTCTCATGCCAGATGAACTGACCTGTGATTTCTGGACAGACCAGCGCTGAGTCTGCAAATCCTGAGCCTTTGTTCTCAAGAGAAGCACCTTCCCGTTTCTGACTGGCAGAAGCCCTGCAAGAGTTGTCCTTGGAGCATCCATTCAGATGGCAATCATATATTCCCTGGGGCTCGTGAGATGCCTTCTCAGGTCCACCATTCTTGGTTTTAGGATCTTTATTGCCCGGGTGCTGTTTAAATTTGCTTCTTTTTCTCCTATTGTTCTAAATGGAGAAATAGTACAAAAACTGAGACATCACACAGTGCAACTCATAAACTCAAAATACAAGCAGTAAAATGCCCACACTTTTAAAATGCTATACTAGCGACATCAGAGTAGTGCAATTTACAGGCCGTGCTGTGCTACACAGAGTGCATCTGTCCAGCTGAACATAAAAACTGTTTCAAACAAAACCTGAAGCTCCAAACTGGTTTTCCCTTTCCTTCCACACAAAATACTTGTATTGCAAATGATAATAAAACTTCTGCTAGGAAGCTGCTCAAACTGCAGTTACTTAGGACAAGCAGTTCTTAACCATCCAGGGGACATCCATACAGTAACGCAGACAAACACTTAAGGCATCACTCCAATCAGGCAGAAAGTAATCACAGAGTACACATGGGTTGGCCACTGCTACTGTCGCTCTCCCAACCTTAAAAAGAAGCCTCCATGACACTGACTCTCTGGAGAGCCTCCTGGTACAACTCCAGGTTGGAGATACATATACCTGAAGATCACATCCCAAATATACACTTGAAGTATCTGACTTGATGGTGTCACTAATGTGTGATTCCTAATGGATGACTCTTATGTTATTTTTACACTTGTCAGCAAAATCCCTAGCACTATAATTGGCTGTGATTATCCAGGATACAGTTGCTTATTAAGTGTTTCTGAACATGGGCTGGTTTAGGATTCATTCTGTACTTGTCCAGCGTCTGGGTTTCACACACATGTATATATGTGCTGTCCCAGAAATCCTCTCAGAACACTGGGCTGGAGAGACAACAGACAAACAGATTAGAAATAACACGCACATTTGCTTTCAAGTTTTCTGACTGAATGAAGTCACCTATGTTAGCAAAGGCAGACAGAGCACTGGCCAAAATAAAAGCACTACATTAAACTATGGACAGCTGATAAATGGTTTGAATGCCTTTATTCTCAACAGCAAGTTCTTACCTTCTTTTTCCCTGTCATATTCCATTCCTTTAGAACCTGAGCTGCGCTGCCTAGAGAAAGGGAAGATCAAACATTTCAAGAAAAGTTCAGCTACGAAAAAGAACAAGTATGTTCAAGAGCAGTTTCTACTCTCCTAGCCTGGGCAGCATTTCCATTTGTTGTTGTGAACTTGCTTATGTGGGGAGAACAAATTGGGTCCCTGCTGCCTTTCTCCTTTCTAGTTACCATTATCTGGCACTACTGCTTTTCATGGTCTTCACTCCACAACGTGATTAAGTGGGTGTCTAACTTAAAACACTACCATAAGCCTTAGAAAAATTAACACTTGAATCTCTTGCCCGAAAAAGGGAAGTATCTCAGCATGCTAGTATAAATGCTGTGTAAAATATACAGACTACCCTGACCCTAGAATTCCCACAGTTTTTAAATCTTCTGGCATTTTTATCATATACTTCCTATGTGTCATCTGTCACAGACAGAAAACATAAGGACATAAAAATGAATTTTGAAAATATTATTATAATTTTGTACACTTGAAATTCTGTCTGCCAGCCCCAAGGAGCTGGGTTAGAGAAATCTATGGAACAAAGCAAGCAGAGCCTTGTTTTAGACAAGTGCTAGCTGCCATACCAGAAGAAAACTCATCTGCACCCAGTTAACATCATTATTTTTTTCTCCTGGGCTCTAAAGCTGAAAACAGATGCTCATGGCGTCGTGGTTTAAGCCCAGCCGGTGACTCAGAACCACTCAGCCACTCGCTTACCCCCCACACCCTTCTTACTTCCCCCTACTCCCAGAGGGATGGGGAGGAGAATCGAAAGAATGCAACTCCCATGGGTTGAGATAAGAACAGTCCAGTAACTGAGGTATAAC
>JAOEHX010011387.1:0-10910 GCA_025448015.1 Bolborhynchus lineola
TAAACTGTTCTTATCTCAACCTGTGGGAGTTGCATTCTTTCGATTCTCCTTCCCATCCCTCCAGGAGCAGAGGGAAGGAAAAGGGGGAAGTGAGTGAACAAACTGTGTGGCTGTTTTACAGTTTTAAACCACAACAACTTGTTAAATGAAATATTAAACCAAAATGAATCCATTATGTAAGTAAAAGTTTAGTAGAGACTAACAAAAGAAGGCATGCAATGGAAATGATTCTGTGCTTGCAGTAATGTGCTGAACCTATACAGGTTAAACGATTGAATGGTCATACTGCTCCTCTACAGCCAGGGGAGCATTTGCCCTGTAGCTGGACTTGATGCAAAACCTCTTAGTAGCCATATCAGAGCTGTAAAATAGGTATGACATCTAGGACTGTGGATGAAAGTGAAACAATCATGTGGGGCTGTAAGAAAAGTGAGTAGGAGTAAAAACTAAAAATGTAAGCCATTAACCTGAAATTTAACAGAGCTGATTTGGACTTCTCTACAGACATTTTTCTATGTGATTGTTCTATGCTGGTCAGTTATCAGTGAAGAAAAATAGTACCTCAAGTCAAAATACGAATTTAGACTGTGTGACTTAAGAAATTATGTTCTGAGTATAGGGAAGAAATAAAAAGTTATTTTCCTTAAAAATTAGATTGAGAATTAAAAAAACCCAAACAAACAACAAACCAAAACCCGCAATGCAACAAAAGAAACAAACAAAAAAACAACCCAAAACCAAAATACACAAAATACCCTCATACCCCCAAAAACGCCCAAACAACATAAAAACTCCAAACCAAATCATATTTACTAATAAGGGCTGCCAGGAATAATTGCAGGAACAAAGTGGAAAGTATAGAAAGTTTTTAGCAAGAATGTTGGAAGTACTTAAGATGGGCTCAATCTCAAGACTCCAAATGTCTAATTGCAAGTGTCTGCATTTAAGCTTCCATCATGAAAGTATGGCTTAGCCAAATTAACATTTCCTAATTTACCTTATTTTCCAGTTCAGTTTGAGATAGTATGCTAACTTGCCTGAGCTCCAGTTACCAACCTGGGAGGGCAGAGATCAGCTGAAGGTACAGTCTAATGTAGACGTCTCAAATGCTTTAAGGAGTTTCCACTGACTTTTGATACTCATGTTTGCCTATGAGAAACTAACCTTTATTTAACAGTGTTAGAATCTGATATCTTACTTTTAGGTAGCTATCTACAGTTGGTCAGATTAATAGCTCTCTGAATCTGAGTAGCTTTCTGTCAGCATTAGCATACTGAAACCCATGACTAAATTTAAAGCCCGCAGTGTCAAGCTGAATTCAACCCCTAACATTTTGATACTTAAATAGATAAATACTATTCTAAATCTTCCATAATGAGGGGAAAGGGAATTGTATAATATTCTCTTTATTCTAGGCAACTGCAGAGCAATGTTTCTACTATTTGTTGGAAAGTTGTAGAAAGAAAGATATAGCAAGTGAGTCACGGCAAAAGAGAAGTTGTTGGTATTCATTAATGCCACTCACCTATCTTTCTCTAAATCTAAAGTTCAAGAGAATAAACTATCTATGCTAGCAGTGCTCACATCAAGGTTTCAGATATTTGAAAATAGGCAAATCATTCAGACACCACTCACATGCTTTGGATTGTATGCTCTTAGCTTAGAGATTAAGGAGAAGAAAGCTATCGGGGAGCTTTATCAAACTACAGTTGCTCTTTTCTTCAGAGACAGCTATTCTTTCTTCTTGCTTGTGCTTGTCCAAGCAACAGTTTATGCAGTGAACAGTCTTCCCCAACATAAAGCATTCACATAAAGTTGTACAGCTGTAGCATTAGATAGACTAGAATTAATTATTTCTGTTGTAAAGAACAATCATCTAGTGTAACTCTTCGACCATTTCAGGGATGGCCAAAAGGTAAAACATGTCATTAAGGGCATTGTCCAAATGCGTCAAATGCTGACAGGCTTGGAGATTTAACTATTTCTATAGGAAGCCTGTTCCAGTGTTTGACCACCCACTCAACAAAGAAATGCTTCTTAAAGTCCAGTCTAAAAAGCAGCTTTTAACCATTGCTGCATGTTCTATCACTGGATACTAGGGAGTATTCCACTTCCCCTCCTCAGGAAGCTGTAGAAAGAAATGAGGCCACCCCTTAGCATCCTTTTCTCCAAACTAGAGAAGTCTGAAGTCCATACCCACTCCTCACAGGAGGGATAATCACTTCTTTTGACTGACTGGTTGTGCTGTTTGATGTACCTCAGTATGTGGTTTGCCCACTTGGCTGCCAGGGCACACTATTGACTCCTATAGAGCCTGCTGTCGACCAGCACCAGATCCCTTCCTGCAGAGCTGCTCCCCAGCCAATACTGTTTCAGTTTATACTTGTGCCTGGTGTTAGCCCGTCTTAGGTGCATAATCCATCATTTTAACTTGTTAAATTCCATCCTACTGATGATTGCCTAAAGCTCTAATCTTTGCTGATTCCTCTGAAAGGTGTCTTGTGCCTCAGGAGACTCAACAGCACTTCCCAATTTGGTATCATCGGCAAAACACAGGTAATGGTGCATTCAACACCTTCATCTAGGTTGTTGACGAATATATTTAACAGGACTATACTGAACAGGACTGGCCCTAGAATTGAACCTGAGGAACACAGCTGGTGACTGGTAGCCAGACAGATGTAGCCCCATTCACTCCAACCTTTTAAGCTGCGTCCATCATTCAATTCTTCACCCAGTGCACTGCAAATCCACTCATTCCCAAGTTGGCAAGTTGTTTAGAAGGATGCTGTGAGGTGCAGTATCAGAAGCCTCACTAAAATCCAGAAAAACTACAACCACTTCTTTTTCTTTATCCAGTAGATGGGTGACCTAACCATAGAAGGATATAAAGTTAGTTAAACAGCACTTGACTTTACTTTTGTGAACCCATGTTGACTATGCCTGATGATTGCACAGTCCTTTAAACACATTTCAATAGTGCTCAGTATAATCATCTCCATAATTTTTCAAGTAACAGGCTACATAAATATGCCTGTTGTTCCCTGAGTCTTTCCTCACGCCTGTTTTGGTAGATTTAAACAACATTGGGTAGCACAACAGAACTGTTCATCACCTTCTAACCAATACCCAGCCTGGCCCCAGGCAGCAACTGGCCCCTTCCGAGTAACTACCCCCAGTTTATGTATTGGGCATGATGTGCTGTGGTATGGAATACCTTTTTGGCTAGTTTGGGTCAGGTGTCCTGTCTTCGTTCTCTCCTGCTTCCTGTGCCCCTCCTCACTGGCAGAGCATGAGAGACTCAAAAGTCCCTGATCGGGGTAAGTGCTACTTAGCAACATCACCATAGGTGAGTTGTCTGCATTGTTCTCAGACTAAAGCCAAAACACAGCACTGCACCAGCTGCTAGGAAGAAAATTAACTATCCCAGCTGAAAACAGGACAATGATACAGTAATAGAGTACATTCTTATACAATGTAGCCTACAAAATAGCCTTCTGACCACATTTGGCTGCAAATCAAAGCCCTTCCACATAAGCATCTGTTCAGTATTCTTTAGGTTGTAGATTTTCTTTGGATCACTTTCCTCTGTCCTTAACAGGTCCTGCATGCAAAAGAACTTTTAAAAAAGAAGAAATAACCACTTCTCCCAGGCATGTCCTCTTCTGACGTGTACCTAAGAGACTACTTGAATCAGAATCTGGTTTTCATTTAATTCAGCTTTAACTTTCAACTTGGTTCAGCTTCATGAGTCTCTTTTTTTGTTTATACATAATTTATGTGTGGACTGATTACTGGTTGCAGATTCTGCTTTATTTAGGAATGTCCTATCTGCCGACAGGCTAAAATCTTATTTCTCCTTAAAAAATTTGTTCTGGTTTTGGCTGGGGTAGAGATAATTTTCTTCATAGTAGCTAGTATAAGTCTTTGTTTCGGATTTGTGCTAAAAATAATGTTGATAACACAGGAATGCTTTAGTTATTGCTGAGCAGTGCTTACAACAGAGTAAAGACCTTTTCTGCTTCTTACACTACCTGACCAGCAAATAGGTTGGGGCTGCACAATTAACTGGGAGGGGACACAGTCAGGGCACCTGACCCAGCTGACCAAAGGGATCTCCCATACCATATGACACCATGCTCAGCAATAAAAGCTGGGGAAAGAAGTAGGAAGAGAGGGGCATTCAGAGTGATGTCATCTGCCTGCTGAAGCAGCTGTTACGTATGATGGAGCCTAGAGATGGCTGAACACCTGCCTGCCAATGGGAAGTGGTGAATGAATTCCTTGTTTTGCTTTGCTTGTGCACATGGCTTTTCCTTTACCTATTTGACTGTCTTTATCTTAACCTAGGAGTTTTCTTAATTTTATCCTTCCAGATCTCTTCCCCATCCCACTGGTGGAGAGTGACTGAGAAGCTGTGTGGGGCTTAGTTGCTGGCTGGGGTTAAGCCAAGACAACACTTTATTTAGAAAGTGCTTGCCTAGTCTTTCTACAAGGCAGACTAATTTGGAACTATTTCAGCCACCTAGAGCTGTCAATGCATAATGCTTAGCATTTAAAATAGATGTGTCTATGTAAAGCTCACAGCCAGAAGATCAGAAAGGAAAATGAATACTCACAAAATCCATTTCTGCTTTCCAGTCTGTCTGATGATGAGACTAGGAAAGTATTTGTGCAGAAATCTTAGTTGGCAAGCTAACCTGACCCAACTTTCCTAATGATATTCATTACTTAAAGTTATTGTATATGGGCTGTAGCTTTTCAGTAGGTCTTCCAAACAGGTTCCCAGAGGAAAACTAGGTTCTACCTTATCTACAAGATCATTTTCAAGAAACAAAGATTCTCTAGTGATCCTAAATGCACTTGGCACCTCTTGTCCAGGAATGTTAAGAGATAGCATGCTGACAAATTTGATAAAACCTTGCATGTGATAAGAGAGTTCAGAACTGCGGCAACACTAATGAGCAAACTGAAATAAACAATTTAGACATCCAATGCTTGATACCCAAGTCAATAAATTAGGACAAGTTTTAGGAAGAGTTTTAAAACTTCTTTGCATAACTAGAAAAAAAACAGAGAAGCCGTAAGGATCTTTTGCTATTCAGTTATGTCTTTCTGAGGTGTATAATAAAATCCGTCTTTTATGTTATGCAATGTGGATCATTTAGGGCTCCAGCACTGGACAGGATGCACACACGCACATGCCTTCTAGGCAATTTTGTGCAGCAGATTTGGCAGATACTACCAAATATTTCTGTAAGAAAAATGTGTGGTCACAGAAGTAATTTTACCTCATTTGTGTGCTAAGTCCTTTCCTGTGATATGTTTAACTAATGACCAGGTTAGTTTATCAGATTAAATTTTCTCTGTTTAAATACAATTTTCAAGTATTTTCAAGGAGGGTAGTGCTGCCTGGTAAGGAACTAATGAGGGAGTTTTTTGGTTTTCCAGAGTTTCTTTTGGGCTCTCAAACCCTGGATATATTTATACTACAATTCACAAGCCCATATCAAAGTTTTATCATACCTTTTGAAACAATCAAACATTAAATCCTTTCACAGGTTTCAGTAGTCAGGCTAGATTTTCCCCAAGATAATAATAAGTATCTCCACTGTATAGCTGGATAAAATGGAGACTTGCCCCTATTCAGACTTAAAAATGTTCTTAGTACCGAGAGTTATCTGACAGTGTAGAAATCAGTTTTCATACTCAGAAAGGAAACTTTCAATTTTCTGCTTATGAATAAAAATATATTTTATAATTGCCTTATATCATTATGGGATTCAATGATTGACTCTTATTTGGTGAAATGAAAGAAAGCTTGTAAAACATAATGGTGGAGTGTTTTTTCCTCTGGCCAGATGCTTTTTTGTTGTTAGAAGCATCAGCAGGATATTTGCCAGACAGTTGTGCTTAAACCAATTATTTTTAATACAGAAAATAATCTGCTGAGGAATAAATTGGGCAAAATATTACACTACAATGAATGGGGACTGATACATCTGCTGCTACATTTTAACCAGTGTGTGCTTATGCATCCTATCCAAAAGGTTGGCCACGTGAATGCAAAAATATTTTGTCAGAAATGCAGAGAAGTTAAGCACATGCAGCCAGTAGTTTTCAGTAAACTTGTACTGATAGGCCTAGTGTCACTCTTGTTCACTGAAGACAAGCCTGTGAAGTGCACTTTCTACGCTATCAATGTCGATGCAGCTGGCAGCCAAGCTCTCACTTAATGCAGGAGAACAGTGGGAAACCTTGAGAAAGGCAGAAACTTGGGAAAGTTCAGTGTCAGCCCCCACATTGTCTTCTGGGAAAAAGGAGGAAAGGTAAAGTTTCCCTTTATGCTTTTCCTCATTTCTCAAGAATTATGATCCCTAAATGTACCTAAATGTATAGAAACAGAAGATGCATTAAAGGTAATACGGTTCCTCACTCCAGCAGTGTAATGCTTTTCTTTTCAATGTTTTATGTAGCAATACGAAAGGCAAATCCCACTTGCCTTAAATAAAAGTAAGTAGTAGAGCTAGCTCTGGTATATGAGGGATTTGCATACTCAGGACACAGGGATCAAAGTACTGAGAACTAATGCATGTGAAAGAGCGCATGAGAGATCAGTGAAGAGACAAGAGGTCTGTGACTTTTCTCTGCTGAGTGGTTGAGGGGCCAGCTTTTCAGAGACATAACTTTTTTTAAGGTCAAACTTCAGTCATAAAGACAGGTCTTTGCAGGAACTCTGAGTGCTTTTTTCTTTCCATGAGGACTTTGAAAACCTGACTTCAGAAAGATTTTCCCCCCAGAAGACATACATGACTTTTTGAGCTTCTATGTGACCTATATCATCATATCATACATTTGGTGGAGAATCATAGAATCATAGAATAGTTATGGTTGGAAAGGACCTGAACATCATCTAGTTCCAACACCCCTGCCATGGGTAGGGACACCTCACACTAAACCATATCACCCAAGGCTCTGTCCAACCCAGCCTTGAACGTCCCCAAGGACGGATCATTCACAGCTTCCTTGGGCAATCCATTCCAGTGCCATCCTAGCAGAAGGAAACAGTGAATGCCTAAGTATGATATGAGAAATGGTGGCAGCCTAATAGAAGATTATAGTGAAAACTTTCCCTTTGCAATGCACGTACTGGACACAGAAGTGACACAGCTATATATAAGGTTTATACTTACGTTAATTTTTCTGTAACTTCCACTGTTTTATTAAGAACTATTAGCACTAATGTATTTTAGCATAGTTATGTGAGAATAACTTTTTTTTTAAGTTGGTACAGATGTATTTTACATATGCTGAAAATATCAGCTTTTATTGAGTAATAAATTGCTGGGTAAGATGAATTTCTTCCAAAGTTTTGTTTGGTCAGAAGCTTTCTAAACTTTTGCTGTCAGTCATATTTACTTCAACCCATAGCGTATGTCTTTGTTTCTCTTGCATGTATGGTTTCCTTTGTTTTGTATGCAGTCTACTTTTGTAGTCATTTGAATGCTGGTTCTCCTAGCTACATAAATACATTTCCCTGGATGCTTAATAATAGTGTCATGGATGGCATCCTTTATAGGTATAATATTGTACAAACACTCCTATGGAATCCATTTGCAGTGAATCCGGTACTTTGTGAGCACTCTTTGGTGTGCAGTGCTTTTCAAACATTAAAAATCTCTACACTTTCAAAATTTTTCTCCAGTACTTTTATTATCCAATCTGTTTTTCTTCAATTTTTTGATACTTGATCTTTACGCTATAAGCACTGCATGTCTAAGAAATGGACTTGGGATAACTGCTCTAAGAACTGCTCTCTGTAGTACCATGCCTCCTGACATTCTAGCACATTGATCTGAAAGCAAAGCCACATTGGTTCAGCTGGCAGCACCTTTTTTCTTGATCACATCATGGAAGAGATAGCTGGATATTGAAAAAAAAAAAATGTATGTCAATGTATGGTATAGAATTTTCTTCACGGAATAAAGAAAAAGAATCTGTAAACCAGGATAAATGGGTTGATAAAAGAAGCAAGAAAAAACCTGACTCTATACATAAGAGGTCTGGGCTCACCATTTCAAGGAGGTCGATCTTTTATACTTTGCATACATCACAGAACTTCCCTTTCACTGTATTCTTTTCCAAACTGTGACTCTCTACTTTTCTTTCCTGATGCGATATTTTTGCAAAATTTCCTCTATACATAGGGTTCCAACTATTTTTACATAAATGACTCAGAGTTCTCACTTCTGACCCCTCTCCTCTGTGTAATCCATCATCTATCATGTCTATTTTAATATGGTTGATAACGACGTTCCTATTTTCTTTCAAAAATCCTACAGGGACTACTGAAAATGGGATTATTCATGTGGATAAAGCAATTGGATTTTAACTTCGAGCTTTTCTATCTGCATTTTGAATCTGAGGAGGACAAAGTACTAGACTGTTCCAATCAATGAGTTGCAAAATTGTTCTGTAGCACATGCAGGTCTATACATTTTTCTTTCCTGTTAAATATTTATAGAAAATATGCAAGACACTATTGTACATGAGTTACAAAGGATCTTATACTCACTTGGTATAGACTTTTGCTCCTGCACAAAACCAAGGCATATAAACTTCTAAAGAAATTAATTGAACTTTCCTTCAATTATTTTTTTAGACCCTATTTCTCACAGAGAAAGATCTTCAGAATCTCATTTCTCTGACTAAAGTTGATTCTATGTTATCTAAATTTATTCACAGCCATCTAAAAGCTATTCTTTTTGTTCCATAGCTTAATCTTATTCCTAGTGTTAACATTTGAGTCAACAATCTGGTACAAGCTGCCCAAGGGTCTTTAAAAGCACAGTCTTAGCAGCAGGCCATGCATTATCTTAGTTAATACACAGAAGTGTATCACTCATCCCCACCTCATAAACAAATTGTAGAAGCAGCCCAAGGTAGTGACAGGACCACACACATACTCCTCAGGAGCAAATGGGTGGTAAACAGCAGTTACATCTGCATATCTAAATGAGGTTAATGATTTTGCTCCCCCCAGGCAAATAATAATGCAAAGAGATTTGTAGCTGCTACCTGGACAGCAGCCTGGAATACCTGCACTATTTAGTATTTACAAAGCATTCCTAGAATTAAATATGGTGATCCTTTGGCCTTGTGTGATGCCTTAGCTATTATTTTTTGGGGTGCTTTTTTTGCAGTTGAAGCTGTCTGGAATGTTGTGAAGGCTGTGTTGCAATTCACTAGGGTGGTTGTCTTTAAACCTCAAAATGGCCACTTACCAATCACTGTAGCATAAGGGCATGTCATGGCATCCAAAGACTGCTGGGATAATTTAAAGACTGAACAGAACAGTGTATTTGAGATACACTAAATGCTGGAGACACTCATTGCATTTAATTGCCACCAGATCTGCACCTGTGTTTTATTTGAAAATATTCTAAAGGTTTTACCCAGAAGAACTCTTGGGAATGAATTAGTGCCTCTACAGTGTGACTCATTGAGTGGCCAGGACTGAGGAGTAATCTGTGCTAATTAAAAGTACAGAATCACCCAGGGAGTCTACCATATTCTCTCAAAGTGTCCTGTCAATAAGCAAATATAATTATCAGCAAAAGTGACAAACTACAGTTTGGTAGATCAGCATAGACCTTCATAAAATGAGGTCTTAAATAACAGTAAATAGTCCATACCATTAAGTTTCAGTATTTGCTATCTGTGTTTTGAAAATCCAAATGAACCACAGTTTCATAATTGCAAAAATTGCAAGCCATGATTCAGCTTCTGAGGCATCAATGGTAAGTAATAAAATATTTTACTGTCATTTTCGAAATGATTTTTTGGACATTGATGACCACAGACATTTGAGAAGTTTTGTATTTCTCATCATTATATTAATCGGTTAATTTAGAGAGCTTGTCCTTGCATTTGCAATTAGTTGAAAAAAAAATTGCCATGTTTTAATAATTTCCTTTCAGAACTTTGAGAAATCTGATCTAGTTCCATGCCCCACCATAGCAGGGGACTTGGAACTCTTTAAGGTCCCTTCCAGAGATGGAGAGTTTAAGTCTGTCTTCTGTCCAACCAGTCACAAAACCACATACCACACTACCCTTGTCCCAGCCTTATCCAGGTTCCACACAGTTCCTCCAGTTTCTCTTTCTGTATATTATGTTCCAAACATGAAACCATCTCGGTGGCCTTCTGTTGACTTGCTCCAGTTTTTCATTACATCTTTTGTATTGGGAGGCCCAAAAGTAGACACAGTGCAGGGGGGGCAATCTTGTAAATCTCTAATAAAGAGCAATCATTTCTTCATTCAGCTTCCCAGCTGAAGGTTTTGTCAACACAGTCCAATAAGAAACTGGCTTTTGTCTCTGCAAGGACACATTGCTGACTCACAGATCACTTGTCCAACAGGATAACCTGGTGCTTTCCAGCACAATTGCTTCATCACCACTATTCTCTCAAAGTAAGATAATCAACTTGATGACTCTTTCAGTTGCATTTCAGCTGACTGGCCAGAGCCTGCTCTGTGACTTTAATGCCTCTGTCATTCACATACCAAGCTTTTAGAATATGCTTCTGCTTCCTACTGGCTGCACATTCATGTTTCCTTAATTTGGAAACAAATCATTAGGGAATTATATGAATTTGTCTAGAATTTTGTTATTCTTTTAGGGAAGTTTACAACAAAAAAAGTTTTGTTTTTCAGGCTCTGGAGGGTCTGTGGTTTCTCCCATGAACTGTGCAGTGTTGTAAAAGATCAGGTCCCCCCTCACCCATTCCATGGTGTATACCAAGTAGCTTGAAAGTTATGTAAAGTTCATTCATTTAGCTGAGGTCTTTGATTTCAGCATATAAGTGATCTGTTATGTACTGTACATGGCAAACCAAGAACTATAAGC
>JAOEHX010011387.1:12380-28399 GCA_025448015.1 Bolborhynchus lineola
ACACTTTGGAGTGGGGGGGAAGAAGGAGGGGGAAGTGAGTGAACAAACTGCTTGTTTTACGGCTGAAACCACGACGGCTCTTTTAGGAGGGGGAAGTGAATGAACAAACTGTGTGGCTGATTTACAGCTTAAACCATGACAATCTCCATCAGTAACCTTTGTGATTCACTGCTGTTTCTACAGCTCTTTATAACAGTAGAAGTGGAACACATGCTAAATGTGGGATTCACCTTCACAATTGAAACAATGCTTCAACCAGTGGATTTTACTTGCAGAAACATTGCTGCTCACCTATGGTATAGATAACATAGAATCTGAGAGAGAAGACTATGTAACCAAACTATATGTGTGTGGATATCTTGCAATAACATAAATAAAACGTAGGAAAGAGCATAGCTGGTGAAAAAGGTTTGACTGCAGAATTGGTGAGAAAGTACAGCATAGCCTGATAGACGTTGGATAATCCGCAGTTAGTACTCAGACTTAAGTGAGCTGTTTGAGATGGGGAAAAATGCACAATATAAAAGTAGATAATAAGGAACTAATAAGCTTGACTGGCAAAATAGTATTCATGAGAACCTGCTTAAATGAAGGGAAATCAGAATCTGGGCATTAAACTGAAATTCAGTGGATTCAATGCACATTAGCTTTACTAGCATAGGTTAATTAAACTGGTAAGTAGGCTTTCTGTTATGAATTCTGCATGCCACTGTAAGAGATCTATCTTCAGCAGTCCTGAACTTCTTTTTGTAGCCTCTGCTTAGGTTTCAGCTGGGATACACTTAGTTCTCTTCCTAGTAGCTGGTACAATGATGTGTTTTGGCTTTAGTAAGGGAACAAAGTTGATAGTGCACTGATGTTTGTGTTGTTGCTAAGTAGTGCTTAGTTGATTTAGAATAAGGACTCATTGGTTTCTCTTTCTCTGCCAGTGAGGAGGTGTGCGAGAACCCAGAAGGGAGCAGAGCCCGGACACCTGACCCAAACTAGCCAAAGGGTTATTCCATACCACAGTTTGGGGATGGTCAGTAGCTAGTGAGCAATTGTATTGTGCATCACTTTTCTTTCTTGTGTTTTAATCCTCTATCTCTTTTTCCTATTGTTGTTAGAATTGCTATTATATTTTACTTCTATTTCAATTATTAAACTGTTAGTATCTCAACCTGTGAGTTTTATTTTTTCCCATTCTCCCCCCTGTGCCATTGGGGGGCAGGGGACATAGTGGCTGTGTGTTCCTCAGTTACTCTCTGGAGTAAAACTATGACAGCTTCTTCTTAGAAATATACCAAACTGGCTATCATGAAGGTAGAGACAAATTTGTTTGTCCTTGGGTTGTTAAAAAGAAGGAATGAAATCTTTGTCACATTACACATCACTAAAGTATAATAGAACTTAAAAATGAAAAAACAAAACAAGAAAAAAAAATGTCTGCCTCCTTATGTTAGCTTAAACTGTGTGGCAGAAAATGTCTTTGCCTCCTGTGGCAGACAGACATTCTTAGAATTGTTATATGCCCTTCCATTTTTCTATAAATCTCTCTCTATCTCCCACACAAGTATAAAAACCTAACCTAATAAATGTTGGGGTTTTTAAAAACCTGACTAATCTTACATAAACACTTGGATATATGTGGGCTCATCCTGCATATGAGGATATGTATGTCTGTTTGAATTATATAAAGCTTATTTTAACTACTGTAAATCATACTGAGAAAAGAGTATTATGACTGTGAAAATGATCTGTACATTCTTGAAACTAGAGAATGATTTTTCAGATAATTGCACATGATTTTATACTATGGTACCTGTTAATCTACTGATTAAGAACAGCTGGTCCTGCTGGAGATATAAGTTGCTTTAAATACCAAGACGCTCTGGATCTAAAACAAGATGACACTAAAAATCAGATCTACTGGGTAAAACAGAATAAAATGAACAACTGCCCCTATTTTCGCAGAGCTTATTCTTTCCTTGAGTGATGAGTCTGATCTTTTATTCACAATTATGAAATAAATCTCCTTTGGGTTTTAGTAAGCTCACCCTCTTTTCCCTTTCTTTGAGATATGGCTGACAGTGCAACTGTTAAGATTTTTTTTCTCTCTCTCTAATTTTTGTTGGTTCAGCTTTTTTCTCTTCTTCTTCTGGCAAAGTATAAAATAGGACTAATAAGAACTATTCAATTATGTTGTTAAGATTTTAATTAGACTAACAGCAAATTTTTGGTTTCATATGTCTGATCTCTTTTTGCCATCCAAAAAATCTCTCTAATCTTTATGTCTACTTCTTATTTCATTTTTCCCTTTTTAGAAAGCCTAAAGAAATGTGTATTTTCCAGTAAAGACAGAAACAACCCACTTAATGTTATTTCAGTTATCTTCACACTAGGTTTTAGAGATATGTGAATATAGCATTTCAATTAAACTCCACTAGAAACTCATGTTCTGTACAGTTTTTCTTAGATTAGAAAAACTGATTTTAGTAAAATCCACATAATTGTTTTGGAAAAAATATAAAATATGCATGTTAACTCCTGTTTATTAGATAGACCAGGCAATTGTGCCAAAACTGCTAAAAGCAATTTTAAGATTAAAATTGCAAATACATTCCTAGTAAATACAGTACCGCAGTTGGGTGCAAAAGCAAGTATATACCTGCACAGCTGAGATAGGCTTGAGCACTTGCAAATAGCTGATTACTGCATGCAGACAAAGAATGTAAGTGTGAGTATACTTCTCTTATAGAAAAGGGTGGGAGGTTTCTTATCCTTTCTGGATAAATGAACAGCATTAGGATAAGATAATGGCAGCAATCACTTAGCGTGTGGTTTTCATCAAAAAGAACATGTCTCCATTTTCTCATTAGTAAAGTGGAGATAATGGTATCTAGTAACTATTGTCATGTTCTTTGTAAATTCTGGAACAAAAATTCTCATTTTGTGCTACATAGTCTGATAGTAATAATGAAATGGTCCAATTTCAGTAAAGCACAACAGAAAAACATTTTCAGATTACAGACAAGTGTCTCCAGAAGTGTGACACAATATTTTGTTCATTTTAAAAAAGTCCAAGCAGCCATAAAGAAACATCTATTTTGTGTATGAATATTCCGCCTGTTTTGAAAAAAACTATGCCAAGTATCGTTTTCTATATTCTGTTTTGGATTATAAAGATTGTGAGCCATTTACTGTGCTCAGATTTATGTTAGTGCCTAACTCTGGCATAGATGTTCCTACTAGTAGGCATGTGAACGGCCTGGTAGATGGGGGGAGAGCAGTGGATATTGCCTACCTGTACTACAGTAAGGCCTTTGATACTGTCTCTCCTAATAGAGAAGTTGTTGATGTGTGAGCTGGGTGAACAGAAAGTGAAGTGGATTGAAAACTGGCTGAATGGCCAGGCCCAGTGAGTGAAGATCAGTGGAATGACACCCAGTTTGAGGCCAGTAATTAGTGATGCACCTCAGGGGGCAATCCTGGATCTTTTGATCATAAGATCACAGATTTAGGTTGGAAAAGATCTTTAATGTAACTGAGTCTAACCACTTCTATGTGTAGAAGCTACAGCTATTAAGAAAAAGCAAGTTCTCACTCTATTGCCTTCATTTTTAGAAGCAGCAACAATATACTCCCTTTGGATATAACAACCCACAAATCCTTGGACACAGACCAACTTAACAGCAGAACTATTATCATAGTAGATCTTCTACAATGAAGGTAAAACTAACACAGGATTTTTTTTATTTATATAGGTTAAAACCATAAAGCAGCCCCGTAGCTCAGTGCCTCAGATCACATTTAAATATAGGCATTACACTTCCTGTCACAATACAATAGGTTGTAGCTTGACAGGATTCAGCTTCCTGCTTGATTCTACAGTTAAGACATTAGCATTAAAATAACATCAGACAAATGAGACAATACTTACAAATAGATATAACCCAACCAATCTATGGAAGTACACTTTTTTTTCAATAACTCTTTCTACATGATCTTTCCAAACCAAATAACAGTAATCTGCACTATAGCTTGCATTATATTGTTACTTAAGGAAACAATGAAGCAATCATGCTGGCTTAGCATTTTGATAGATATTAATTATTATGCACTTGAGTTTGCTTCAAAGCAGTATTTATGATGTTAGCTCCCCACTGAAATTAAATCATATGATTTTTTTTTTTTATTTAAAATATCTTGGAATAGTTCTTACTGCTCCCATATCCATATCAGCATGCGGGATTTGACTTGTCTCTTTAAAAATATCAGTAAATGCCTTGTTGACTAGATTTTTCTATATTAGCTTTTAGAGTACTGAGGAAGCTGGCAGAAGTATTCACTAAGCACCTTTCCATCATTTATCAGCAGTCCTGGCTGACCAGTGAGGTCCCAGTTTACTGGAGGTTAGCAAATGTGATGCCCATCTACAAGAAGGCCTGGAAGGATGAGGCAGGGAACTACAGGCCTTAGTGCTAAGAAAGGTTATGGAGTAGGTCATCCTGAGTGCCTCCACATGGTGTATACAGGACAGCCAAATTATCAGGCCGAGGCAGGATGGGTTTCTGAAAGGCAGGTCCTGTTCTTCTGATCTCCTATGACAAGGTGACCTGCTAGTGGGTGTGGGAAAGGCTGTGGATGTTGTCAACCTAAATTATAGTAAAGCCTTTGACATTGTTTCCCACATTGTCCTGAAGAAACTGGCCACTTATTGCTTGCATGGGCATACTCTTCACTGTGTAAAAAATTGGCTGGATGGCTGAGGCAAAAGAGAGGTGGTGAATGGATTTAACTCCTGTTGGTGGCCATTCAGAAGTGGTGTTCCCAAGGGCTCAGTATTGAGGCCAGTTCTGTTTAATACCAGCAGAGATCTGGATGAGAGGATCAAGTGCACCCCGAGTAGATTTGAGGACAACACCAAATTGATCGTAGGTGTTGATCTGCTTGAGAATGGGAAGGTAGGAAGGCTCTGCAGAGAGATCTGGGCAGGCTGGATTGATGGGCTGAGGCCAATTGTATGAAGTTGAACAAGTCAAAGTGCTTGTCCTGCACCTGGGTCACAGCAACCCTATGAAATGTTACAGACTTGGTGAAGATGGCTGAAAAGATGCTTGGTGGAAAAGGACCTGATGGATGGATGGATGCTGAACATGAGCCAGCTTGTGCCCAGGAAGACAAGAAAGCCAAGAGCATCCTGGACTGTATCAGCACTAGTGGGGCCAGCAGGGCCAGGGCAGTGATCATCCCGCTGTGCTCAGCCCTGGTGAGTGCACTCCTTGAATTCCGCATTCAGTTCTGGGCCCCGCACTACAAGAGAGGCATTGAGGTGCAGGGATGGGTTCAGAGAAGAGCAACAAATCTGCTGAAGGGCCTTGAGCATAAGTCTGATGAGGAGCAGCTAAGGGAACTGGGGCTGTCTAGCCAGGAGAAAAAGAGGCTGAGGGGGGACTTTATTGCTCTCTAGAACTACCTGAAAGGAGGCTTTAGTGAGGGGCGGATCAACCTCTTTTCCCAAGCAAAGAGTGATAGGACAAGAGTAAATGGCCTCAAGTTGCACCAAGAGAGATTCAGATTAGATAGTAAGATTATTCTTTTTTCCACTGAAAGAGCTATCAAGCACTAGAACAGGCTGCTCAGGGAAGTGGTGGAGACACCATCCTTTGAGGTATTTAAAAGATGTGTAGGTGTGGTGCTTAGGGACATAGCAATGCTAGGTTAAAGCTTGGACTTGATGATCTTAGAGGTCTTTTCGAGCCCAAATGATTCTGTGATTCTATACTGCTCTTGACTCTCATCTAAGAGCTCTTATGGAAGTGTTCGTGATATATACAATCATTTGACAAGGTGAAGGAATGTAGTTTTCTGCAGTAGAGATTCATTCTGTCAGAGCATTTCAGATGGAAATCCAAAAAAGTTTAGGGAAGAAAATAAAAATGTATAAGGAACTGTTTGACGTTCTAATAATGTACTTTGAGTATATTTTTAAGAAATGCAGATTTTTCACACTTTCTTGTGTGTTGTCAAATTGACAACACAGTTGAAATCAGTTTCCCAAGTTCATGTATGAATCTGAATCAAAGTAAAAACAATCTATAAGCTGTTTATGCCAGCAGTGCTCAAATAAGCCATGAAAATCAGGTTTAGACAGCGTCAGCTTATAGAATAGTTTGACTAACGTAAGTTTTTTTATATCACTGGAAAATGAGGTAAAATCACTGTTAAAAGGAAGAGTGCATTAAAGGAAGAAAATAATTGCTAGTATTCCATTTCTTCTGCAAGTTTTTTTTCTGCAAGCATTTTTATTTCACTTGTGCTATTTATTTGCTTAACGTTTCATAATTAACCCTGAAGAAAAGGTGTGAGTAATAATAAAACAATAAAAGGAGTGCCATAGAGGAGGAGGTGTACCCTGGGCTGCATCAAAAGGAGCATGACCAGCAGGTCAAGGGAGGTGATCCTTCCCCTCTGCTCTTGTGAGACCTCACTTGGAATATTGTGTGCAGTTCTGCTGTCCTCAACACAAAAAGGACATGGAACTGCTGGAACAAGTCCAGAGGAGGGCCACGAGGATGAACATAGGGACTGGAGCACCTCCTGTATGAAGATAGGATGAGAAAGTTGGGGCTGTTCAGCTTGGAGAAGAGAAGGCTGTGTGGAGACCTCATAGCAGCCTTCCAGTATCTGAAGGGTGGCTTATAGGGATGCTGGGAAGGGACTCTTCATTAGGGACTGAAGTGCAAGGACAAGGAGCAATGGGTTCAAACTTAAACAGGGGAAGTTTAGATTGGATCTGAGGAAGAAATTCTTTACTGTGAAGGTGGTGAGGCACTGGATCAGGTTGCCCAGCGAAGTTGTGAATGCTCCATCGCTGGCGGTATTCGAGGCCAGGTTGGATAGAGCCTTGGGTGGCGTATTTTAGTGTGAGGTGTCCTTGTCCATGTCAGGGGTTTTGGAAGTAGATGATATTCAGGTCCTTTCCAACCCTAACTATTCTATGATTCTATGATTACTCTCTGGGGAGCATGTTTTTGCACTGTTTGAAAAGCTAGAGTAAAAGGATCTATGTGCCTAAACCATTGCATACTCTGGCTAAGTAGAAAGCACATCACTATAAGCTGTAGTATAGTCTTCTCTTTCTATAGAATGTTTATGGAAGGCGTGGCAGGAATTTCCACATAAACACTATTTTCCTTGCTGCTTTAAAAATGTGGTGTAATGATGCCCAAAGAGAATGTAAGGTAACGTAATGATCTTTCATCAGCTTTCCTATAATTATTTCCAAATAATTAGAAATTCAGTCCTGCAATTCCATAACAGTTCTGTACCACACTGAATATTTCCTGGTTGCAGACATCAAATAGAAGCTCCTAACTTCTACTATTGCATTTTAATTAAATTATAGTTGTATCCAGAGTCTTCAAGTGAGTTCTTCAAGTTTCAGTTGTATATATAAAATGACTATGTCCCCATTGCACACAGGACAAGACCGGGGATGTGCCTACCTCTTAAATATTCAGAAAAGGAAACATCTGGCACATAGACCATAACAGAACTCTAGCATAACCTACACTGTGTGTACAACCAAGAAAAGGAAGCAAGCACAAACAGCGATCCTCAGCAATAGCTGAATGTGTTTTTTATACCTAGTGGGAAGGTCAGATAACATCAGTAAAGCTGATAGAGATCAAAAGTATAAAACAGCTGCTGGATTTTATTGAAACAAAGCTGCTATAGAGAAAGTTATGTAGGCCACTGAAGCTTGAAGGGGGTATTTTCTATATGAAGGGGGTTTTGCAAGTTCTTAAAGCTCCCTGTGTTGTTTTGGTTAATTTAACTATGCTTAATATTATGAATGATTAATAATCTAGATAACTCACTGTGAGTAAAGAACATCTTCTTTCTTCTGCCTTAGTTTTACAATATGAGCAGATTGAGCTACTTGAGAGTAATGAAACAAGAGAGCAAAATTGATTCTTTTAAATTAATTCTGTTAGGGAGTTTGCTTTACAATTTAGAACAACCAGTTATTCCAGGCTGGCTATCTAGAACATTTCAGTTAATAGCAGTATTGTTTTGAAAAGTAATTAGAGAGTTACTTTTCCTGAAACAAGAAAAATAAAACTGACTCAATCTATCTCGCTAATATGCTAAGAAATTGCTAACAGACACTCACTACTCTTTTAAAAGAAAAATCTAACTTCTAAAATAAGCCAGAAGTTTGTTGAGTTTCTTTGGTCCATGACATTGGGTTTCATCTGTCATAGTTTATCAGGCAGGAGAGGTGGTGTGTGGTCCTGGATTGTTGCCTGCTGATGTCAGGTCTGATTTCATCACCACCACACTCATCTGGTTTCACAGAAGTTCATTCTTCATTAATGTGATAATGGAAAGGAAGTTGGGTTCAGCTGATGATCTGAGGTCCCTGCTTGTTGGGGACAGTAGTGGGAGACTCCCACTTCTGCTGGTGGCTTTTCATGACTTCAAATTCTGGTCATGGTCACAACAGCATTTTTTTTTTCCTCTCCCAAAGTCTGGAGTGGCAGAAATGATCATTTAGCTGCCATAGGAGTGTTATATAGTGGTCAACAGCTTACAATCGAGTTCACTGTCTGTTTTAACCCAAAATTCAATCCCCTTGATGTACACACCAGACATTCCCATTTTCCCACATTACCTATGAAGTACACACAGGTCCTTGAGTGAAAGCAATCCCACAAGTGGGTTTGCCTTTACCTGAAGCAGGAATAACCCAAACTGTCTCCCCCAGCAAAATCTTTATGTGCACCACAGGAACACTATCACCCTCTACAGTATGTAAAAGTTCTGACTGGGCTGGACCAGCCCTGTTGGCAGATCCTCTGGTGTTGACCAACCAGGTGTCTTTTGGTAAATATATATCCCAATATTTGAAAGTCCCATGACCCGTTGCTCTCGGTGTAGGTTTTAACAGCACATTTTACCATTTGATATTCCCATAGACTGATGAATGGTAGGGGATGTGATATAGCCACTCAATGCCATGCTCTTTGGCCCAAGTGTCTATAAGGTTGTTCCGGAAATGAAACCCATTGTCTGACTCAATTCTCTCTGGGGTGCCGTGTCACCACAAAATCTGTTTCTCAAGGCCCAGGATAGTGTTCTGGGCAGTGGCGTGGGGCGCAGTGTATGTTTCCAGCCATCCAGTGGTTGCTTCCACCATGGCAAGCGCATGGCGCTTGATTTGGCGGGTTGGTAAGAGTGATACAGTCAATCTGCCAGGCCACCCCATATTTGTACTTCAGCCATAGTCCTCTGTTCCAAAGAGGCTTTAACCGTTTAACTAGCTGAATTGCAGTGTATGTTTCACAGTCGTGAATACCCTGGGCAATAGTGTCCATTGTTAAGTCCCCCCCTTGATCCCGAGCCCATCTCTATGTTGCATCTCTGCCCTGATGGCCTGAGATGTCATGGGCCCACCAGGCCAAAAATAATTCACCCTTATGTTGCCAATCTAAGTCCATTTGAGCCACTTCAAACTTAGCAGCTTGATGCACTTGTTGGTTGTTCTGGTGCTCCTCAGTAGTGCGACTCAGGTACATGATCATCTACATGGCGTACCTTCATCACCAGGTTCTGCAACCAAGCAGTGATATCTTGCCAGGACATAGCAGCCTGGATGAGTTTACCTCTGTGTTGCCAGTTGCTCTGCTTCCGTTGTTGCAGCCACCCCCACAGGGCACTTGCTACCACCCATGAGTCAGCATAGAGGTAAAGTACAGGCAACTTTTCTCATTCAGAAAAGTGAAGCCATTTATGTGCTGTGTATTTCTTCAAGTTGTTGACTTCTGTAACTGTTGTTTATCTGTCCCAGCTACTACTGTTTGATAGTGACAGGAAATGAGTCTTTAGCTCTTAGTCCATTTGCTTCTGCACTTTCTCCAAGGAGAATTAACTCCAGCACAGATTAGGAAATAGGGTTTCTCTCTCTCATTTTTTTCCCCTTTCCCATGGGATGTCTTCAGACACATATAAACCTCATTTTGCTGATGTTTTCACAACTGTCCATGAACTGTATATGTGAAAATAAATGCTAAAGGTGGCAGCTCTTTCTCCCCTTTCTCCCATACTTAGTAGATACAAAGTAAAGCAATTGACCTCCAGTGAAGCAATAGGTGTAGAAAGTAAATTCTTCCTCTTTCATTAATTTGAAATATGTACTTTTATTCTCCAAGGATATAGCCTGTTGGTCAACACTTCAACAGACATTGATTCCTATTTGAATAGTAAGATTAGCTAATCCCACTTTGAAGACTGCCATCACATGTTCCCATGCAGTATTTCCATGAGGCAAGAAACTAAATCTAAGCTCTGAGGCCTCCACATTAGCAGTGGGATGCACCCACATCAAGAATCCACCACCTCCTTTTTTAACAGGTCACATGCAGCACCAGAATATCTCCATTTTTTTAAAAAAAGCTGTGTTAGAGAAAAATCCTTTGAAGTGTCCTCAGTATTGGAAGACTATGTACTTATGAGCAGGAAGTCAGAGCTTGTCTCCTGGCCATTGCTATAACCAAAGACTACATAAGCAGACCAGTAGGTTTACAGCCCTATCCCCTGATCAGCTTTTGTCTGGTTAAAAAGAAGACAATTGTCTGACTGTCCTCAGTTTTGCTCTAAAAGAAGGATGCTCTGCAACTAAAATCTCATGCCGTATTTATCCAGTCATAATATAGATCTACTCAGCAAGGACTATATGCATCTGCTAGCACTTGTTTACAGATAATGTCTTCTTAACTCATGTCTCTTCTTTCTACAAACATGGAGCAGATGCTGGCTGATGGGTTTTACAAGGAATGCCAGCTTGTTAGAACATACAGGCCCAGTGTCTAAGAAAGTCTTTAAGTGTGTGCTATTTATTCAGATTCAAAATAAAATATTCTGCATGTGTGGCAGATTGCACCACTTCTCCCTTAAGTGTTCTGTCCCAGAAAGTCCACTGATAGCCATTGCAGACTTGCCAGCATCACATGCAGTTTTCACTTGTCATGGAAAAGTCTTTCCCAGACTTTCCAAATTTAAAATTAGGTTTGTAAATTCATATGAAATAGGATTGGAAGAGACTTCTGGAGGTCAGCTACTCCAGCCTCCTGCTCAAAGCAGGGCTACTTTCAAAGTTGTGTCAGACTGTTTAAATATTTGCCCCGTCAAGTTTTATTTATTCCCACCTCCTTTTCCTCTGTCTAGAGAGGAACCTTTCTGGGCAGCCAGCTCCAGGGCTCTACCAGTCATACTGTACTTTTTCTTTTGCCTAAACAGAATTTCCGCAGCTCATGACAATTGCCTTTATTTTCTGGCCTAAAAAAGATGGGTACGTAGAAAGCATTCTCCATTAAGTAAGCTTCTAAGAAAGTATGGTATGAATTCATTCTACTCATGAATTCATTCCATTAATGCATACCATTCATGGGTGTTCCATAATGAGCTGACTAAGGTGAATGGGGAAACATTTGACTCCACTCATGTCAAAAATAGAAATTAATTTGGCTTTGATTAACAGGAGAATATCCATGTTTTGATTTTTTAGTGGTGACTCTCCTTTATGCCTATTGCAGTTAAGTTCAGTGAAAGTGTAACTGCTTTGCCCCTTCATTCTTTCTCCTTTTCTGTCTCCAACAGATCAAGCCAGAGAGAAAACTTTACTGTGCAGCAGTAAAAGCACCTTCTGGGTGGAAAAATAATCAAGAGAGACTGGGTACAGGATAAAAAATTTACTTGTAATAAAAAGGTGGGGGTGTGTACTTTCCAGAGAACTGATGTTCTAAGCTGTCCATGTAGAAGTTGTTGCTAAATGCCAGTATGTGTGGGACTTGAGGGTGGTATGGGAAGGATTAAAAGAAACATATGCCTTTCACCCTGAAAAAGACAGAATGTGCTTTTTAGACAGCAATGAGAGAAACTGTGAATCTGGGAGCTCCTTTGAAGAGCTGCAGCCAGAGATCTTTTTCTTGCTGTTTACCTATCCCAAGTCTGTATACCCATGTCCCGATATCTTCCATTTCATAAATAATATTCAAAGGTGAGAATAATCCTGAATTTTCTGTGCAGAAGCCTATAAATAGATTCAGTAGCATGAGGGAGAAGCAGGGACATTTGTGGGCTACCCATGAAGCTCACTCCTTACCCAAGATCTCTATAACTCTTTCTATTCTGCTAAATAAAAGAAGACCAGGAACTAAGTACTTGCCCTGAGGCTGTTTGGCAGCAAGCAGCTCACAGCTGCACTGTATAAGGCTGGTTCCCTCCACACAAGAGCTGTCTCTGTAGGCCTACTTGTGTTCATCAGAAACATCATGCCCAGGATGTAAAAGCAGACTTCAGAGACCCGGAGGAGTGGGGGTGCACTGCTTGGTCGGGCTGGGTGTAGGTGGTGAGCAATTGTATTCTTTTCCCTTGTATTTCTCTTGCCATTATTATTATTATTCGTGGTAGCAGCAGCGGTTTGTGTTATACCTTAGTTACTAAACTGTTCCTATCTCAATCTGTGGGAGACGCATTCTTTCAGTTCTCCTCCGCATCCCCCTGGGGACTAGGGGGAAGAAAGAGTGAGCAAGCTGCGTGGCTGAGAGGCTTAAACCACAACAGTCCATTTTCATTATCAGGGAAAAGGCCAATGAGAAAAGGACTTTTAAAGTCTCATCCTAAAAATTCAGTCTCCATTAAATCAGTGTTTATATCTATTTTATCTTATCCTTTCTCATTTCTTAGTTTCATTAATTTAATAATCTCTGGACAGAGTCACATCAGGCATGTTTAAATGCAAGACTGGTTTACTTCAGTGCTTGAAGTTAGGAATGAAGAATTTTCTGTGCTTTCAAGTCGTCATATGAACAGATCTCCCTGGAATTATAGTTACCTTTCCTCCTCTCAAATTATTTGGATTTTAATAAGTGTAGGGTTAAAGTTTTTTTTCCTTACTATTTATTCTGAAGAAAATGAAACTGCAATCCTTTGCTTAGGGATTCAGGTATTTGTGAATCATGACCTAGTTTTGGTATAGAACAGCAGTATAAGCTTGCCTCAGATATCTGGGAAAACTACTAAACTGTGAGAAAGTACCTGGACTAGAGCCATACCAGCTAAGAAAATGTAAAATTGCAAGCTGTGGTGACACTGCTAAAGTGTGGATAATTAAGCAGCTGAAGAGAAAAAAGACTAACATGAAAAAGTCAAAAATCACAAGGAGAAAAAAAAGAGAAAACTGAAAATCAGCAACACTGAGGATTGTCCTCTTTCAAAGAGTAATAGGGTCTGACCCTTCACAGCTTGACAGACAACTGCCCGGCCTACAAAAAATCATTGGATGTGTTACTAGGATGGCAAAGATATCAATGGTCAGCCCAACAGCTTGCTATTTCCTGTGTACATTAGCCAATAATTACTGTCTTACACTTTCAAGCATGTATATCTTTCCGTTGAACCTCTGTGCATAGTAAAAGGTTCCTGAATAAAGAAGTCTGAAGACAGAGACTCAAAAGCCGGCGTTGAAATATAAAAGTCATTAAGAAAATAGAGATTTTTCTCACCAAATTTTACCTATGTCATTTATGTACTAAGTGGCAACATAATGTTTTTACATAATTCTCCATTCCAATATATTGTTGATTTGTTTGAGTGCAATTGCTTAATATTATAATTACATACCAGCTCTTCTCTTTCATGAAAGTGAGCTTTATGCCCATTACATAAAATTTTCAAATGGCCCAGAATTCTGTTTTTAAGGGTTTTGAGGTACATCAAGGCAGAAGTAAGCATTGAGTTGCATTTATGGATTATGTTTCACTTTTGAGAATCACAGTGTTTCAAAAAATGTTGTATCCCTTATAATTACTAAATTAAAATTCCATGTAAAACCAGACCTTTAATATAACCACATTTCTCAAGTCTCTACTATTTCTTTTTTCACTTTAAACACAGTTTACTCTTGAGGTTTAATCCCAGCTGGAACTAAGCACCACACAGTTGCTTGTTCACTGCCCCTCCCCAGGAGGATGGGTTGAGGGAACTGGAGGTGTAAAAGTGAGAAAACTACTGTGTTGGGAAAATAACAGTTTAACAATAGAAATAAATAATAATATTAATAGTAAGAATAATAAAATGAAAGTAACAAACTAAATAGTAAGAGTAATGAAAATAAAGTAACAAAGGGAGAGAAATACAACCCCATGAAAAGTAAGTGATGCAAATGAGAGCAATTGCTAACAACTGCTCACCACCAACCAAACAATGCCCAACCAGTCCCTCAGCAGTGGCTCCTCAGCCAAACTCCCCCCTCCCCCCCCGATTTAACTCTGAGTATGACATACTCATTTGGGCTGTCCCACCTGTGTCTCTTCCCAGCTTCTTGTGCACCCTCAACCTGCTTGCTGATGGAGTGGGGCGAGAGGCAGAAAAGGCCTTGACTCTGTGTGTACACTGCTCAACAGTAACAAAAGCATCTCTGAATTACCATCACTTTCCATCACAGACCCAAAGCATAGTCCTATACTAGCTAGTGTGAAGAAAATTAACTCAATGCCAGACAAGCACAACACATTCTCCACCCCTTATTCCATACCATCTACATCATGCTTAGGTCCCACACTATCCAACACATCCTCATTATCTACCAACCCCCTTCTCAGGTTTTGATATAATACAGATAGATAATTCCCTTAGCCTATGGACTACACTTGTGAAATGTTCATAAAATATCTGTGAATCTCCACAAAATGTCCATTGAATTAATTTAGTTCATGACTTTGGGCTCTATCTGTTATGGTGGTGACTTGGGACACTTATGATGTAGCCATCTTTCCCCACTCTTTGCTATTTTTGTTACTTTAAAGATAATTTGCATACTGTGAATATCAATTCATTGGTATAAGATAGGATGTATTGCAGGATATTTCCACCACTGTCCTGGTTTTAGCTGGGAAAGTGTTAACTTTCTTTCTTGTAGCTGGTGCAGTGCTGTGTTTGGCTTTAATCTGAGAGCAATGCTGCTAACACACCAGTATTTTTGTTGTTGGTAAGTAGCACTTACCCCAATCAAGGACATTTCAGTCCCTTGTGCTCTGCCAATGAGAAGGGGCACAGGAAGCCAGGAGGAAGCAGAGACAGGACAACTGACGCAAACTAGCCAAAGGGGTATTCCATACCACAGCACATCCTGCCTAGTATATAAACTTACCTGGAAGGCCAGATAACTGCTTAGGTCAGGCTGGGTATAGGTCAGTGGATGGTGAGCAATTGCATTGTGCACCACTGCTGTTTATTGTTGGTTTTGACTTTTACCTTTATTTTTTTATCTCTTTCCTTGTTATCCCCCATATTGTTATTATGTTGTACTTTAGTTATTAAAATGTTCTTATCTCAACCTGTGACATTTACACTGTTCCAATTCAACTCCCCAACCTGGCAGGGGCAGGGGGGGAAGGGGATGAAGGGAGGGTGAGCGAGCGGCTGTGCGGTACTGAGTTACGGTCTGGGTTTAAAGCACAATAGCCATGTAAGAGTTACATGTTGCTTTATTGTTCCATGGAAACTTAAAGTATACTTTCATGCGTACACCATCTAGGAGAAAGGCAAGAAAAAAGAAGAAGTAGAGAGAAAGAAGCAATCTTTACTTTAGTTACTAGCTTTAGCTTATATTGATTAAAAGTGAATATGGAAAGGTAGTAAGAAAACCTAATTTAACCATTTATATTAGAAAAAGAATAGCTTTTTAAATGAATCCTCAAATCGCTCTCACTTGCTGTGCTCTGTTTCACATCATGGAGTGTTCTTTTGAGAATAGGAAGGCAGGAACACACTGTGTTTTCAGAAAAGGAAAAGTCTTCAGACATACATTAAAGAAAGATTACATGTGTAATCTAAGGGTTAGATCACTCAGCTACGGTTCTAGTAAAGCTAAGATCTCACTTTTCCCTTAGTTAGAATCATAGAAAAGTTAGGGTTGGAAAGGACCTTAAGATCATCTAGTTCCAACCCTAAATTTCTGAGTCTCATGCTCT
>JAOEHX010011392.1:29012-39096 GCA_025448015.1 Bolborhynchus lineola
CCCTCCAGGAGCAGAGGGAAGAAAAAGAAAGGAAGTGAGTGAACAAACTGTGTGGCTGTTTTACAGTTTAAAACCACGACAGCATCCTACATAAAGCCACAGCACAGCTTGCTGAACTTGGCTTGGGCTGCAGTAGTCCTATGGACAATGAGGCATTGTGGATCTGGAAGGCAGATGTTGGTAGGGTTTTCACAACCATGGGCACCGGGATGAGCTGATGGCAAAGGGTGTGTGCATACACCAAAGGAGATGTCTGTGTTTGGGGTGGGATGGAGAACATGGTAACCAGGTAAAGCCTTTGCTTGCTCACCGGCTGGGCTAGTGAGTTTGCTGCAAGATTCCTAGGGTTTAGGGCCAAAGCATCATTTTGCTCTGCAAAATCAGAGTATATGGTCCTTGCACAAGGCTCTGGGCCCAATGGGTTGTAACAGGGCTGTGCATGGGATGTGGCCATACATGTGTCCACAGCAATGTGAGGATATCCCACCTGGCCCCTGGAATTGGGTTTCCATGTCCTAAAGACATCACACAAGAACTTCTTTGACTATTTAATCAATCCACGAGTAGACTGAGAACTACAGCAGGATCGTATCAAAGAACTTTTAAAAAGGAAAATGCAAAAGCAAAGCAATTGCTTCATCATCTAAAATGATAGGTTTGAAAGCAGAACAATTTGTTCTTGTTTTTCAACAAGAGCTGAACCGGGTTTGCTTTTTTTTTTTGGTCTCTTGTACTGTTCTCATCAGTTGCTTCATACTCATATTAATAACAATTAATTATCATTTTATCCTGATGTAACAATGTTGACTGAAATAGATTCACACAAGGGATTAATTTGGTCCAGTGTAGTTTTCCATCATTGCATTTCTTGGACGTGTTTTTTCAAAGCTTTATGATAACAAATTAATTCAAAAATTGTTAATTGTTCAATTGTTAATTGAAAAGTTAATCTTATTCTCCAGATTCGCCAAACATAAAACCTCTGATTCTTCTCAGCAAATATTTACAGCCAGGGACTTGGGCAGTAAGTGAGTTTGCAGCCATCAGAACTGCACTGAAATGGGAGGACAATAGCAATTTTTAAACCCAAACACAGTATTTACAAAGTGTGTTGCACACAATGGACAATATTGTAAAAGAAAAATATAATGCATGTGTACAATGAGGTGAAAACAAACAGGTTTTCATTTTTTATTTTGCTGACTGCTATACAAGGTTCTAAAAAGGATTTTTTTTTCCCTTTGTGAAGAACGCGCTGCAGATTTACAATATTATATTCCACTGTATACATCTGCTAACAAAAAATACCACTACTGTATCCACACCAGTGACAAATCTGCCAGAAAGTGACTAGTTGATATGCCTTTTTATTACTGCAGCTGCCTTGTTTTTTCTAGTCAAAATAAAAGAAAATCACAGGATCCTTAAAATAATAGCTGACAGCAGGTAGTTACTGAGAAATGCATGTCCCTGGCTCTTAACTTTGTAGCATCCATCCAGATGGCAGATTAGAGGCTGGGATCTGCAGGTTGGTGACAAATACATGGGTAATAGCATTCAGCTTGCCTAACTGTAAAAGTGAATTCACTATTCCTCTTTGATTGTAGACCTGACATGTCAGATGAGAGGAGGCTCTGGAAGAAGCTGCCAAAGCAATAGCACAAATAAATGCCAGACACAAGCGCTGCTTGATGTAGGATTACAAGCACTGTACCTATCATCAATTCAAATTTAGCTGATATGTAAAGTCAGTGGTGGTGTTACATCAGAGCAGCAGCACAAATGCAGGGGGCTGACGGGTACCTGGGTACGTTCCGCATGTCAGGTGGCTCCTAATGACCTCTCCCCGTGACACGGCAGCAGTGATTGGTTTTGCCGCAAGAAAGCCACGCTCCTGGAATTGCCCTCACAACATATGGCACACGGGGCGCTTCACAGTCACTGTCTAATTTGTCCCTCTGCCCTTCCCTACTCCGTGTTATCAATCACTTGACTTTTGAACAGCCCTGATCTATTCTATCTCTCTCCCTTCCTTCTTTCCTTCCTTCTTTCCTTCCTTCCTTCCTCCCTCCCTTCCCTTCCCTGCCCTTCCCTGCCCTTTCCTTTCACTTTCCCTTTCCTTTTTTCCTTTTTCCTTTTTTGTTTCCCTTTTTTATATCTTTTCTTCTCTTTTCCTGAGAAGCACAAAACCAAACTCAGGAAAGAGAGGGTGCAAACTCAGTTCTAATCTCTTAACACTGACTTTGCATGAGGAAAACCTTCCAGCAGCCCAATTACCCCAGCCAATAATTAGCAGTGCACACCAGCTGAGGGTCTCTGGGCTGAGGTGTGCCCTCTGCATTTTATAGGGCAGAAATCACATGTTGAGAGATTTCGCATTGTCACTGCATGGCAGTCAAACTGCTGGGAACCAAAACTGTGGTTTCTAGGACTTTCTGTGGTCTCAAGACCCTCAACTTTCATTGCTGGAGTTGGAAAGAAGATGCTGAAACAGGTAGATAGAGCTCCAGTTCTCTGTGGTGGGAGGAAATTTCTCCCAGTATTCCTATTCTGCCTCTTTTGCATCTAGCACACTGCCATTTAATCAATATGAAAGTATAGTGTCTCTTCTTTATAATCTTTACCTGTCTTGTTTTTTCAATGAAGATGAAGAGTGACACTGTTAGTGCTGTTTGGAAAGATGCAGGTGGAGAAAATCTTTACCTTATAATTAATTACAGATCAGGGCTTTGTGTTCATAGCTGCCTTCAAACTCCAGCCTGCTCTTTCTTTGCTAGGAATAAAGTACTATCCATTGAAATGAGCTTTTTAAAAAGTAAAGGTTATGTAAATCTTGGTAAATCCCACTTTATACATGTATTTGTTCAACATGTAAATGTAAGACATAAATGTAAGACAGATAAATGAAAAAACACAGGAGAGATTAAAACCTGTTTCAAGTAGGATAAATAAGCGTACATGCATATTGGGTTTTGCTTCTTAAATACCTACTTGTGACTTGCATTTTGCCTTGACTTGCAACATCCATTCTTATACGCATCCTTTATACAACTGCTTTTGCTCATTTGTCACTGTTTTATTATTTATATGGCAAAGCTTATTGAAAAGATGCAAGGCAATGACAGCAGAGTGTAAAAATGCTGACGAATATTTTCCAAAATCAAATCCTTCCAACCTGGTTGAGGAGGAGTTATCTGGAGAGGCCTCATGGCTATTGTTTATATCCCCAAAGAAGTAATCTTCTTGCTATCTCACTTCTCTAGCATCATGTCAGTTCTGTCTTCCCAGGGTGCAAGAGTCTCAGTGCTGATGGTTAAAGTGTGCTTTACATCGCAGAGATTTAAGTTCTGGCTTAGTTCAGGGGATTTAAAACAGTGTAAGCAGCAGCAGCAGAATTTGGCCTCACTCCATAGTCTTTGCTCAAAATTAAAGTTCAACCAGATGAGAATGAGCTTTTATTCAATATTAAACTCTCATCTTCCCAATCTGGCAAAGCTTTTGTAGTTCAAGCATACTTGCAGCTTTATCCAGATCTACATCAAATTGCTGTGTGTCACTGCAGTGAAAAGCAAGGATTAATCTGTTTAGATTGACAAATTGAGAAGTAACATGAGGATGTCAAAATCCAAAATCTTTCTCAGAGAATACAGGTGAGTAATGAGATTATCTACTGGGTTCTCATATTGATCAAGTCTGAATGTTTCACTTGATTTGCCATGGTATTTAAAGTCTCTCGTCTCTCTCTTCTTGAGGAGCACTTGTCTTACAGCACTTACCCATATCCCTTTAGTACCCACACAAAGTTTCTTCAGTGGAGATCTACTTCTCCCATACCTGATTAATTGCCCACAACTCTCAATGTTATTGCATTCTTTCTTTCCTAAGTGCTACTGATGCTCAAATAACTTTGTTTACCAGCTGGTCATCTAATCATTGCTTTACATAATCATGTTTATATTAAGTAGATAGGAACAATTAACTTTGTTTTAAGTGTAGTTATTTGAAATACAGTAGTGGTAATATCTGCCAGAAGCAAATAAACATATTAGCAGGAAATGCTTAAATGATCTGGATAACCCTATGAGCCAGCATAGCAGGTGGTAATATCCTGTTTTTAAATTACATTTCAGCAAGTGAACATAATAAATCCTCTTGTGTTATATATTTCGCTGGTAGCAACTTATACTCACATTATTCTATTTGACCTCATTACTGCTAATCATTATCACATTTTTAATAGCTGCCACAGTGAGTGAAACAGTTAATACAGTATTTCTTGCCGAAAGAGAGCCTGTCAGGTTATTGATGACAAATTAAAATTAATAAAGAAGATCTGTGTTGAATTTGAGGGAATGGAATAACTGCGAGCATCCAGATGATTGGAAAGGCCTCTGGGGTACTCTGTGAAGAGTAATGTTTTTGGTGTACGTGTATTGTCTTGAAAGGAACGCTAAAACTGCCAAATCTCTGCTTTTGCCTGGAAGACTTCCTGAAATAGGAGCTGTATTCTTTTGGCCCTCATCACATGTAATTTATCCCTGGGAGAGTTATTTCCCGCCCTGTACACCTCTGCTCGGTGCTGTAATAACAGCCAGTTGCTGGGGCTCTGTGCTTTTATTTACCTCGCTGAGGATCTTTACAAGAACCATCAGCAGCAGCTCTGGACGAGGCAGTAAATAAGTAAAAGTCCAATACTGAATTCCTGCCCTGGCTTTTTGCTGGAAAATTTAGCTTATTGCTATTTATTTAAAACTTTCTGGGGATGTACAATCCTCCTTTCAGTGACGACAAAACATCGCTACCCCGTGACCAGGCGTTCCCCATCACCACAGAGCCAGCAGTGGGTACCGGGCACTAACTAACTGCCTTTATGAAAAATTAATGCATTTACGTACCCTCCCAAAGCTCCTATGTGTTTAAAGAGAGGTTTTTATTAGAGGTGAGGTCTCCGTGGGGACAGGGTGGGTGCTTAGTGGGAGCCATTCCCTGTAGGGAAGGGCAGTTCAAGGCCATCCGGAGGTCCTGAATTAATTGAACGTCGTGGTATTAGCTCAGTCCTTAGCAGACAGTAGTCCACACTGCGGAATCACCAGACATAATTTTGACTGTGCCCAGGAGGCATACCAGGGAGACTGAATTATCTCTTACCAAAAGAGAAAGTAGTCCTTTGAGGTCAACGGCGGAGGTCGTCGGTGGGTCAGTGTAGAGAAACACCAACGTGAGATCTGCCCTAAAAAAGGAAGAAAATAATGGCCCAATTACCACACATAAGCAAGTCATGCAGAATTGCTTCACACAAAAGGAGTTGTTCGTTTTGGAATAGAGAGGGAGGCAGCAGCCGGTAACTGAAGCAGCATTGCAGGGAGGGATGTTTTGGAAAGGGAAATAGAAGGTGTCGCCGTTATTTGCTTGGGAGCCATTAAGCTGCAAAACTGCCATGTAGTGTTCAGCAGATTCGTCCGTGTTTTCTCAGAGCATGAAACAAAGCTCTGGTGGATCATACACTATTCTGGTCTGCAATATTAATATGCTTTGCATACAGAAAGATGATGCCTTTGCTTTAAAAGCATCATTGAAGAGAGAAGCAGCCAAAAATAAGGTTGTTTCTTTTAGGAGCTATTTAGAACTAACCCCATTTGGAGGGGAAAATACTGGCATTATGGGCTTTTGAGTTGCAGAAAACTGGAGCAAATTCAAGTGCTATGAACTCTGTCTGAAAGTTCAACCACAGCAAACCCTTCCCCTGTCACTAGCCCAAGACACGTGCTCCATGTCGAGTCCCAATGCTCGGCAAACGGCCATGCAATTAAAAGACATCAGGTATAGAAACCTCTGCCTGCAACTAGAAATGCACCTTTTCACAAGCTGAGAGCCTCAGCACTGAAGGTAAAAAAACTTGTGCAGTTTGTGTGGTTGACAAATACCACTCAAACTGCTCTGCCAGTGAAATTTGAACTAAAAATATAGGAAATGAGGAGTTAATTCAATTAAACATTTTCCCACCCGCATTTTACCTTTCCTCACCACTCAAGGGAATCATTCATGGAATGTATATCACCAGCAGACTTATTTTTACCATTATTTTTAACTTAATGAGTATACCTTACACATCAGAGAGAAAGCACAAAGGTTAAATTTTACATTAAGAGCACATTGCAACATGGTATGCAAATATTCCTATGCAAATCCAAAGCCACCAGAAGATAAATGTGTTATATTTTTAACCAGTTAACTATGACTGTGAAGTATGGTGTAAGATATTCAGTAGTTTCATTTTATATCTTTCTTGTAAATAATGCATAAAGTATGTAGATGTTGTCAAAATATGATGAAGCTATTAGCTTTATAGTTTTCATAGTTAAGAATGTGTTCAGCATGTAGCTCATAATAACTCATTTCTAAACGCAGGCACCATTATAAAATATTTCTTGTTCAAGTGAATGTTATCATGTGACATAATGATTTTGCTTAAAACCAAGTTAAATGAGGAGTAAAATTAAACAATATTGCATGAATTGTGTTTGACTAATTTTGTGTCACATTATATTAGCCAAGCTTTCAAAATATGTGTTAATGACAAATAGTGTAAGCCCCTAACATACTTTATATGTCTGTAAAATCACCCTTAAGTCATTAGCTTTTAAAGGTTCATTTTGTTTGCAGTTTTTGTAGCCACTGGCTTTTTAGTGATTACTTTTGTCTATGAAATGAGACATGATTAAAAAAGAGATACTTTACATAAGTCTTTGGGACTTATTGCCATATTATGGGGGCATACCCTGTGCATTAAAACAATGTCTAATAATTGATGAGCTCTACAGTTTTGAGGTAAACATAGTTAAGGGTGAATTTTAATGTTTATGTCATATTTACATAAGAGCCACACTGAGCTTTTAATCAACAGTTTGCTTCTTTTATATCTGAATTTATCTCTTGCCTGCTACAACAATCTTTCCCATTAAATGCAATTCAAGTCTTACAGATCTCCAGCTTTAATTCAAACATGCTCACATGTGCTTCAATAAGGTAACTGCTGCCTCCTGGCATGCCAAAAGTGCTACCAGTTTGGCAGTGGGAACTTGTAGACTTCACGTCGTGCATGGAAAGGCTTCTTTGGACTCACCGTCACTGGGACAAAACTATATCTAAAGAGGTCGTGGTGCTAAAACACAGTAGGGGAAAAGCTGCATCAGTTTCTTTTCTGGATGGGCAGTAGGGCTCCTCCAGGCCTATACACCCAGATGGACAACTCCAGCCTCTATTTAGCCATTTTCTTGAAATTGGCAGTTATTTTCTCCATCTCACTCTATGTCTTACTTGAAATAGGGAGGACAGACGGTGTCCATACGAGCTCCATGTCTCATCATGGGATTTCAGAGAAGTGGCTGCCCCATCACCAGTCACCCAAACACAGAAGGGTCTTTCTATGTGAGGCCAGGGCCAGGCAGGTATAGTAGCAGCTCTTTAGTCTTTCCTCAGACAGAAAAAAAGAATTTTTCTGTGGTGATCTCTTAATATATACATAAATAAAAGCTAAAAACCCCTCTCTGAATGGGCTAGGGTGGCGCTTACTGGTGCCAGATGGCTAGGTGGGAGGTAAGGACACACTGAGGGGGGTAGGAAGTTGCAGGAAGAAGGCAACGTGATGTTTTTTAGTGTTTCAGTGCTCAACTTCTTTGATAAAATCTTCATTCTGCCCACCCTACCCTTGTGCCTTAGAAAGCTACAGCTTCATCTCAAGAATTTTCCCTCTGGACACTTGTCAGAACAAAGAGTATGGACTTTGCATATCATTTATCCTCTTGTATATAAGGAGCTTGTCACATCTTAATGTTGAACCTCACCAGAGAGCAGACCTCTCGAGCACTCCGCGCTCTGCTTTGCATTTGGGTGGGAAAAGCAGATCAGCGGTGCCGCTCCAGCTCCTGCCTGTATCGTACCGCGGCTCTGCCCGCTCCTGCTGTGCAACACGTGCCATCGGCTCCACGGCATGCAGTGGGGGCAGTGATAACATGGGAGAGGTGCTGGGCAGGGTGACAGCAGAGAGAAACCCCAGGGAAGGCTGGTATCTTGGAAATCACTTCTGAGGTGGCCAAATTCCTTTATTTGTTGCTTTTGTCAAACTCCTGATGTGCTTTTGTAGTATACCCATGGAATGAAAATTGCTCATAAGGGCTTGACTTGGGTATGTCGGGAATAGTGTGGAACTGATGCCATTTGTGTGCATCCCTCTTTAAACCAAACAAAATCCTACAAGTTGCATTCTATAAATGCCGTGATATATTCCTAGGATTTGAACCCAAAGCTTTCAGAATAACAACTTGGCCTTCTTTTGCTGTGAAAGAAAGTTCATATTGTTGTCAGGGAGAGGTGTCCTGGCAATAGCAGACAAGAAGGATCTGTCTCATGTGTTTGGGTCCTGGATGAGGAGGGAGGACAGGAGCTCATGCAGCTGAGCTTGGGCCAGCTCCTGAGGCTTTGCTGAGTTCTGGTCACTCACCCGAGGTCATGGTCTTACTCTACCTTGCCAGTTGCCCAAGAGCTGAGTGAAGAGGTGCCTCATGAAGTGTCCAAGAGCTGGGTGGAAAGGTGGGATGTTAACTACTTGCTGCTCTTTCAGTTGCTAAAGATAAAGATCACAAGGAGACTCTTACAATGGAAGGTATGAAACAATCCTGGCATAGTGATAACTGATGAAAGGTGATCCTCCCAGACATTAGGACTGTCAACACCTCTAGTTTAAGCTATCCATTTACTCATGGGGTAAAAATGCAGTGGGCTTGCACTCTGGAGGTCTGGTTTCTTTATCACCATTGGATGATACAAGGTAAGTCTCCTATGATCTGTATCTCATTTTCCCATTGAGAAAACAGATCAACAGATGCCTTAAGGCTTGCTGTTTACATGTCCTGTGTGAAAATTAAAGGAGGCTAATTCTTGGCTTTAATTTTGGAGAATACATTATGCATGTCAAATTTAGAATAGTTAAATATAAAAAAAATATTGAAAATGAAGTTCAAATAATAAAACATAAACCTCCTTTATTCAAAAGATCAAGAAGTCCAATACCACAAACTCAAACAGTGCCTAGCAGAATTCTTGGGAGTATGTAGAGTTGGTGTCAGTGTTTGTGAAGGATTAGAGCCAAATTCAACTGCTCTCCTGCACAGAAGGATGCCACCATTGCCAGGTGGAGATCAGGGTCTCAGGCTGACAGCGAAGGCAGCTTTGGGGAGCAGCATCTGGTAGGTTGTGCCAGTGCCAGCAGGGACTGGGAGAATAATCATCTGGGCAAGGCAGGGGCCAGGCAATTTAGGTTTATTTATTCTCCCAGATCTTTTCTTTCCAGGTAAAAATACATCCTGAATGTTGAGGGTTTGGTTTTTTTTTTGCAAGAGTACACAGAAACCATTAAGATTCCTTCATTTTTCTCCTTTTCAAATTTCACTTGGAAGTTCAGGGGGGTTTCTGGCAACTTTCAAGAAAGAAAGATGGTCAAGGAGGATGTTTGGAGATGGTTTGAGACAGTCTTGATCATATTAGCTAATACTCTGCTGACTCCTGATTAATACTCTGGATGCAATCTATCAAGTTGCAATGACGGCTCTGCCACACTATTACACAGACTTGATTGAACTAATGATTTCTATAGCTATTTTTGGAAGATCAGTGGAAGAAAAACAAAGCAGGTGAAATGGATAGCTAGCAGTAGAGCTCTTCAAATATTTATTAAACAGTTAGCTAAGATTCAGGGTGCATTTAACATAGCCAAATTTGATACATTAAAGATGAATAATTGCTCTTCTGTAATCCGGTCTCATTTATTTATTTATTTCTTCTTTAAAATTGTATTACTACTTTTGCTAAGACTTGAAGAAAGATTCTGAAAGTAATACATTGTCTTTAGAGCAAACTCTGAATGATCATAAAATGTCAATCTGGACTAATGCCTGTTTTATGGAGAGAGTTGTTGATATACTTTGCTGTGCTAGGAACAGAATTTGGTGAGAAAAGAGAAGAGAAGAGAAGAGAAGAGAAGAGAAGAGAAGAGAAGAGAAGAGAAGAGAAGAGAAGAGAAGAGAAG